>VXBB01022695.1:469150-528432 GCA_013399915.1 Illadopsis cleaveri
AAAGAAAAAGAAAAAGAAAAAGAAAAAGAAAAAGAAAAAGAAAAAGAAAAAGAAAAAGAAAAAGGAAAACAAAAGAAAGAAAAAAACAAATTAAAGACCTTTGAAAGTTTGAAGCTGTTATCTGCCAAGTTTTAGTACAATATAACACATGGCATCAAGCAAGACATTAATTTGATTCATGAAGTATTCACATAACTCAAATTGAAAAAGTCAACAAAATTTAACAAAATTTAAAACATTGGAATTTAGGTACATTTATTGTTTAAGGAAAATTTAAAAACAAAATAAAAACTAAAGGAAAGAGACATCCTCCAGTGTATCAACAGTAAAATGAAAGTCACTCCTTCATAAAATGGTCCACCATTAAAACTCTGAGTTGTGTTCTGGAGAAATAAAATATTCCTTGAATATAGGTCAGTAGCAAAGAAGAGCATAAGAAAGCAGCTATTTCTGAAAAGCAAGAGGAAATTCCTCAAAAATAACAGTGCTTCAAACTGAGGATTCTGAGTGTCATTTACAGCACTGAAGCTCGGGTCTTGGAACCGCTGTCACATCCTCAGCATCTGACCAGGCCCTAGGGATTGGTAGGCAGCTGAGGGAAACCATTTCTGATGGGAGAGTGACACCCAAGTTTGTTTGTATTAGAGGTCTGAGGCTGCAAAAATACTGATGGACAGGGAACAAACCCAAGTCACCTCAAGCTAGGTTAAATAAATGGGATTTAAAAGGTCAATATAAAGAAGTAAATTGAAGCATTGAAACACCAAAATTCTGACAGCCAAAGCTTCAACAATGTTTTGCAAAAATTACAAAAGTGTATCAATGCACCTTGTTACCACCACAAAATCCACTGCAAAACCACAACAAAACAATTTGCATGTTCATTTTTTTTCATAAAAATGAAAAAAAATGAAAATGAAAAATGAAAAAAGGGTATTACCCTTTCCTTGCCCTAAAGTCCCAGAATTCTCCTCATTTACATTATTTTTAGTACAGTAGAGTATGGTAGTGGGAAAACATTTCAGGTAGTTCTTCTAGAGTTCAAAATAGTTTGAAAACTAATTCATTTCCCGCTCCAGTCAAGCAGTCTCCAATAAAGGAAATGATCTGTTTCTAACCTGAGATGACATTTGGCAAGTTTCAGAGCAAATATTCATGACAAAGCCAACAGCCTTTGTTAACAGAGTTTTCCACTGGAAANAGGAAAATAAATTTACTAGTTTTAGAGGTTTGGTTTTTTTTTTTCTGAATTGAGCATCATCAGCATAACAATGAATCAACATTGTTAGCTTTGCACTCAGATCACGGGCAACATGAGTGTGCATGATGTGTGCAGAAGCCCAGGGAAGGAATTCTACACAGATGTGCATGGCGAAGGCAAGGGGTTAAAATAATATTCCCCTAATTGTAGATTATAGCATTGATGAACAATGACGCTCTTTACCAATAGCCCTGATGCTTCAGAGTTTCTTTACCTTAGATTGGTCTTCCATCTCCTTTTAAGCCTCCATTGCAGCATCCTACAGTTCATTTTTATTCTGCTTTTCAGCTTTTAAAATCTGTATTTGATCCACAATCAACTTGGTTTACTATAAGCATGGAGTATTCCTGTTTACTTTAACAAATGCGTAATGTGAAGGAATAATTGTGCTTTTCCAACTTACTTTCTATTTCTTGCATATCTTATTACATAAAAAATAATAATTCTTGAATTTTCTTTCTTATCTTCCTGCCCCTGCAATAATTCTAATGTCAAAAAACCCCAACATAAGCAGGCCTATAGGCCTATTAGTTCAGTCTTTTTTTACTCCCTAGTTTTGAATATGACCTTGCCTTTCCTCAGCTTACATAACAATTCCTATCAGATGTCAAAACTACTTTTAAAGCTGTCATATTTACTTTCCTTTAGACCTTGTTTTCCAACTGATGTTTCACTCAGATTTCTGAGTGATTATTTGGTGAATTTGCATACATATTTAGTCCTTTAACTTCTTTCAGTCCTTTGCAAAATACAGAGATAAAATTATATTTACTTGCAATAGATTCTCCCCCTCTGTGAATAAAAGACAAATTGGTGAAATTTATGCTTGTATATTTTTCTCCAGGAAAAAAAAATCTTTTAGCATGTGCATCTTTTTTTCTGGCTAACACCTACAAGCAGACAGCAAGAGACATAAGCCTGCTGGCCAAGACACAGTGTAGCTGTGAACAAGAAAGCATGAATAATAGTGCTATGGAAATATTGTACCTCAAAATCTGAATACATTCCAGCAAAAAAAATGTGTCACAAACTATGGAGCTGAAGATAACCATATGGAACTGCTGCATACTCAACTATTTCTCAAAATGCAGATTTACAGATTTCTCAAAAATAGAAAAAGAAAAAGAAAAAGAAAAAGAAAAAGAAAAAGAAAAAGAAAAAGAAAAAGAAAAAGAAAAAGAAAAAGAAAAAGAAAAAGAAAAAGAAAAAGAAAAAAAAAGAAAAAGAAAAAGAAAGAAAAAGAAAAAGAAAAAGAAAAAGAAAAAGGAAAACAAAAGAAAGAAAAAAACAAATTAAAGACCTTTGAAAGTTTGAAGCTGTTATCTGCCAAGTTTTAGTACAATATAACACATGGCATCAAGCAAGACATTAATTTGATTCATGAAGTATTCACATAACTCAAATTGAAAAAGTCAACAAAATTTAACAAAATTTAAAACATTGGAATTTAGGTACATTTATTGTTTAAGGAAAATTTAAAAACAAAATAAAAACTAAAGGAAAGAGACATCCTCCAGTGTATCAACAGTAAAATGAAAGTCACTCCTTCATAAAATGGTCCACCATTAAAACTCTGAGTTGTGTTCTGGAGAAATAAAATATTCCTTGAATATAGGTCAGTAGCAAAGAAGAGCATAAGAAAGCAGCTATTTCTGAAAAGCAAGAGGAAATTCCTCAAAAATAACAGTGCTTCAAACTGAGGATTCTGAGTGTCATTTACAGCACTGAAGCTCGGGTCTTGGAACCGCTGTCACATCCTCAGCATCTGACCAGGCCCTAGGGATTGGTAGGCAGCTGAGGGAAACCATTTCTGATGGGAGAGTGACACCCAAGTTTGTTTGTATTAGAGGTCTGAGGCTGCAAAAATACTGATGGACAGGGAACAAACCCAAGTCACCTCAAGCTAGGTTAAATAAATGGGATTTAAAAGGTCAATATAAAGAAGTAAATTGAAGCATTGAAACACCAAAATTCTGACAGCCAAAGCTTCAACAATGTTTTGCAAAAATTACAAAAGTGTATCAATGCACCTTGTTACCACCACAAAATCCACTGCAAAACCACAACAAAACAATTTGCATGTTCATTTTTTTTCATAAAAATGAAAAAAAATGAAAATGAAAAATGAAAAAAGGGTATTACCCTTTCCTTGCCCTAAAGTCCCAGAATTCTCCTCATTTACATTATTTTTAGTACAGTAGAGTATGGTAGTGGGAAAACATTTCAGGTAGTTCTTCTAGAGTTCAAAATAGTTTGAAAACTAATTCATTTCCCGCTCCAGTCAAGCAGTCTCCAATAAAGGAAATGATCTGTTTCTAACCTGAGATGACATTTGGCAAGTTTCAGAGCAAATATTCATGACAAAGCCAACAGCCTTTGTTAACAGAGTTTTCCACTGGAAATGCTGACAGGTCCTTAAGAACAGCGGTGTGAACAACACCTCTGTAATAAGCAGTAATTTAAAGGCTGTGCACTAGTTAACTATTAGTGCTAGTAAACAAGTGACCCTGATGGGATTTCAAATTAGAGCTTCAAGCAACTCATTTGATATTTAACCTTCATGCTTTCCCACCTCATGGCAATGGAAACATTATATAGGATAACAACATTATTTAGCTCCTTCACTCACTCGATAGACATAGAAATCCGATAAAAACAGACAAAACATTTGCGACAATAAGAAACACTATATTTCAACAAATTCAGCCATTTAACTTTTTTCTGGTAGTAATTGCATTTACAGCTTTACACTGGGCTATGTTGGGCATGATGCCTAACAATGAGGAAATAGTGTGCTATCCTATTCTGCCAAGCAGCAGTAATGTATCAAGACCAACTTTAAAGTAATCATCTCTCCTTTGACAGGAAACCTGAGTCACAAAACACGCCAGAGTCTTGCCACCTCCCTGCTCTGTGCCCTTTGGATAGACCAGAAGTAATCACACTGCCCCCCAAAAAATTGTTGCTTCTTCCAACCTGAAACCAAGAAGCCACAACTGACTCTCCAGGGAATGCCAACAACATGCTTAGAGTATGGAAAAGCATTTGATTTATAGTCTTTAGAGCAAGAACTCTTCCAGTGCCTAAGCAAAGTAAAACATTTGAACACGCTTTTATATTACCCTAGAACATCAGAGAGGTCTTGTGTCATATCCTCAGTCACACATGCTGTGGTGCTATACCACATGGGCTGTAAACAGCCCTGAAAATTCAAGGAGAGAATTTCATCACTGTCGCTTACATTGACCTCCTGCAGGTATATAAAGAAACCACAGACCCTCCTCCCCCTGTTTCTCCTAGTCAAATGCAGTAAGTTTTCACAGAGAGGTAACTCCTATATGCTTTTGACTGAGAAGCCAAGACGTGACAGGACATATATTCATCTGATCATAGTCCTGTCCAGCTCTTAGGCCCATTAACCTCTGATAAATTATAAAATAGAAGGATTTTCACAGCAACCTTGCCTTTTCCCATCTAGCTGCTCCTTCAATATTATGCCCGTCACTGTTGCCTTTGAATTCCAAGACTATACAGAAGCCTTTATTTTTCTCATATTTCAACATGACTTACAGACAACAGTTTTTCTGCACATGGTACAAACGCAGCTCACATAGTTCTATGTGTAAAAATACGTTATCAAAGAGAAAAATCCTATAAAATGTAGGATACAAAATACATATCATTTACTGAAGCACAACTGCAAGAACAAATACTAAAGAGACAATGAAACTCTTTAAAGCAAAATATTTCTACTTTGTACTGCTAATATTAATCAGATGTTTAAGTACCCTTAGTATTTCAAAGAAAACTTTTACTATGTATTTTGGTTTCTACAGATAGTTTCACAATGGCATTTCTAAAAATAGTTAATAATTCTTCCAGCAAGATACCATGAAAATATGTATAATTATCAGTTATGGGAGCCATTTTCAGTTACAAGCAGATTTATTATGACTACAGAAGGAAAAATCAATTAAGCAAATAATATCTAAAATACAGTAATCTTATCTTCTTCCCACTAATTACAAAGGAAAAAAAAAAAGAAAAAGGAAGAGGAAAGGAACAGAATTTGTTTACCTGGTTAACATGTGTTCGCATTTTTCAAGTAGGCACTAATATGTCTTTATAATCAAAACCAAAAAAGCACTACTATATCTCTCCCAGATTTTGTACGACAGCCATAGCAAGTCTATGACAAGTCTTTTAATTGTTAGTCGGCAGTAATTTGTACACTAGGATCTTGTCATAGTTTACTATGATATTTTTATTTTGCATTTGATTTGACCTTACAATGCTGTTAATAGCCCTTTATTCTATTTTTAATAGGTTTGTTATTACAGAGAAGTAGTGACACGTAGAGATATTGTGCCCTTCTTCAAGGTGATGTTCTTGCAAGTGTTACTATAAGTTTGGTATTTTCAATATATTTTATTTAACTCTTTGTAATTAAGTATACCTCAAGTATAATGCATGGTACATTTAAATACCATGCATTATACTTGCAATGTTGAAGAATTCACTCTCCTACATTTCCTTGCAACACCAATTATTTCTGCAAGAGTATTAGAATACCTCCCCCAGTTCTTTCTCTACCTCCCTTTCAGATAAAAAGATTCAGAAAACTTCTTACTCTATTTCCTCAAAATCATTTTTCATATTATCATGTAACAATGAAAGGACAGAAAACAAAAAATTACAGATGTTCCCATGTCAGTTCACCAAAAGGCAAAATGACATTTCTCAGAAACTGACTCAAGCATTTTCTCATAAAGTCAGGTACTTTTTTTTTCTTGGTTTTTTTTTTCTTTCTTCACAGACATTTACAGATTTCCCCATACCCTGATGAAGTGTCAATCATTCCAAAACGGATAAGTTCTAGCTGAAATATCATTACAGCACCAAGTCAGCATCATTGCCATTTGATAAATTCCGCTGACTTCCTCCCTGAAGCACATTACGTTCTGAATTTGCTTCAGAATGTTTAGGCATACACTTCTACAAACCAGGGAGATACATTCTTATTTTTGTGCTGAAGTATTGAATTGGTCAAAGACTTACATAGCCAGAGGTCTCTACCTATTTGCAGAAAAGCTACTTCCAGCACAAGCAAGCCAGAGCAGTAATACGTTTATGCTGGTCAATAGGGTCTGATTTGAGCTAGGGACGACATAGTTCAATGATCAGCACAAATAAGCTCTCCAATATGAGCTGTAGCATCACTCATTTAATGAGACACAGGGATCAGTCATTTGGGAGCTGCAGCTGTCCCACAGCAAGACACAGATATTTGTGCATACCCGCCACTGCAATGTGTTTTATCAGATACAATGGAAAAGCAATACGTGCTCCAGTTCCTGTCATTTTAATCAGTATTTCTGCTTGCTTTCTTTGACATGAATTTTAAATTTGAGAGGGCAGAGTAGTTTGCTTGTCTTTTGCTTTTTCCTGGTCCTGTCAGACCAAGTTCTGTTCATCCTTCTGCTGGTTCCAGATATCTGCTGTGTGAACTTATGCCCTCTGTTCTGGCATACCACTTCTGTGTTGTGTCTCCAGAAATTCCCAGTCTCATTACCAAATGAATACACTTAGCAAAATTAGCATGTAGCCGAGCTGAATACTATTTTATTTTTAAAGTGCATTTGAGTCAGTTTACAGCTGTAGTCAGGTGTATTAGATCAGGACACAGCAAAAGATTTGGCACTGTAGCATTTCTTTTACTGTGTTGTCTGACTAGCCTGAAAGTAAAGTATTTGCCATTTAAAATGTTTTAGAACAATAAGCCAAAATGAACTTTCATAACCTATAAAAACTGGCTTTGTTTCTCATTCTTCAGTTTCTTCAGTCTTTGTTTAGGTTTGGGGTTTTTTGCATTAAGGTAAAGGTCTAATCCCATGAGGGACTGAGCAGGCCTGAATGTCATTAGTACAACAGTCATTAAAAATATTCAGGCTCTCATTCTGTCATTGGATATGGTCTTTTTTGGACAGGAAAAAAAAATTATAAAAACCAAACCAAACAACACCAAACCACCCTGGTTATTTTGCATCACTGTTGGACATCTTAAATTCTTTTGGATAAAATAGGTGGGGTTTTTGGTTTTGTTTTTGGGGGGGGTTTTTGCCCTGCAATGTTTATTCTAAGACCTCCATTTCCCTCTTCATGTTTCCCTAGACTTTTCCCAAGTTCTCTCAGACTGTTATAAAATGCAAGGGATTGCTTCATTCATCAAAGCACACTTGGAAGAATGAGATACTCATTTACAGGATAAAGCTAGTCACTAGTCTCTTGTTTATAAAGCTAAA
This sequence comes from Illadopsis cleaveri, assembly GCA_013399915.1. Classification (NCBI taxonomy): domain Eukaryota; kingdom Metazoa; phylum Chordata; class Aves; order Passeriformes; family Timaliidae; genus Illadopsis; species Illadopsis cleaveri. The sequence goes on from VXBB01022695.1 coordinate 476,714, forward strand.
AAAATAAGCATCTGCTCATTTGAAAGTATAATAAGAAATGCTAGCTATCATGACACATGACACATCATGTTCCTTGCTTATTCTGTTTGTGGGCTATTTACACTTCTGTCAGACAAGTTTGTCTTCAACATGTGCTTTCTATATAGCCTCCTGGTGTAAAAAATAATTATAATGTTTATTAAATTAAAATAATGAGGTTTATATGAACTTTCAATAATGCAGACAGGCAGACTATAACTGTAAACCACATGCTATATACTTTGGACTTTTACGGCTTTTAATTTATCAAAGGAAATAATTAGCACACTTTGTGGCAGCCAGTGATGGAATTTATTCATTTGGAAGCCATGGGTTTCCTGTCATTAAAACTACATCATGTCCTTCCTTTTCTATTAAACTTCAACTGAGGGCAGTAAGAAGTCACTAAAAGGAAATGAAGAGTTTTTTTGGCAACATTCACATGCAATGATTTAATACTGCTAAAAGATAGCAAGCCATAATCTATGCCAATAAGGGATAAGGGTTCCAATTACCACATTATTTCCTTTTTTTGCTGCTTTGTTTGTGGCTCAATTAACTGATTTGCAAACGCACTTCAATAAATTTATTTTCTCTTCGTTGACTTACTGCATTTTTCATTCCTAATTGCAAGTGCTTTTTTTGTGGCAAATAAAATTATTTAGATCTTGAAAAAATACATATAGATTTATATGTAATAGGATATTACTTCTTTTCTTTCATAGTAATCAATCACATCTCACTAACTAAAAATTCATTTGCTAATACTAATGTTTTTAATTTCCTTTAATGTTTTTTTCAATTATAAGTGGCAAAATATCTGGGAGTTCTTCAAGTTGAAGAGGAAACAAAAGTACCAATAAATGTTTCCCTTCTTCTCATCCACACACACAAAAGACCCTCTGCCTCATGCACATAGCTATAAATGGCTCCTGAAGACCTAAACTTGCATCACAGAGGTAGCTCAGCCCAGAGTGAAGCTGACTGAAGGACACACATACTTTTTCTTCAAAGGAGGTCTAAAATAGAATTAGCATAGGGACAGACTTACCCTCTCTTTTACAGGAGTGGGTGGTCCTTCCAGGTCATGACCAAGGTACACCACCAGCAGTAGCATGCTGCAGCTACAGGAATTTTATTAAGTGATGCCAGGAAATGCTCAGGAATAGGTGATACACAGTACTGTAAGGTTTCTGGGTTTTAAAACATACAGATATAAGTTAAAAATTATTCAAAGTATGTAAAACAGCCAGACCTAGTCCTCAGCAAATTATTGTGAAATCAACTGCTTCACAGATTTATAATTTCTAGTGCTTTATGTTTACTGTACTCAATTCAGAAAAAAAATCAACACAACTTACAGTTTGAATCTTCCAGATGCATGTTTGATTCCTATATCTAGGATCTACCAGACAGCTTCACTGAGACGGACACTAGATATCCAGAATATTTATTATCAGAACCTATAAAACTGGGGGAGAGGAAGTCTTTAAAGCAATGTGCAGACAATTGTAAAAAGGGCCTTTATTGCAGGTCAATGGGAAATTGTTTAAATTCAAAAATATTTCTTCATATCCCCTAAAGTTGGGCACTGATATTGCTGCTGAGTTTTCAAATTAAGATGTAAGATCAGAGCTAGCTAAGATTGTCATAGTGTCTCCTCTAATTTGGAAAAGTAGAAGTAGGCTAGAAAGAAACCCATAAAAGAGACTTTATGACTCTCTTCAGGGCTGACATAGAAGCCAATGCTCCAATCCTTTTTTCCAACCTCTTGCAATTAAATTTCCGCAGGAAGAAAGAAAAGGAATTAGAAACAGGATAATGTAGCTTTAAATCATTTCTCCTAGTCTTTGCCTTCTAGTGAGCTTCTTTAACATGCTCCCCATATTGTTTAGTGTGACATAACAAAAAGCACAACTTGTTTGACCCTTTGTCAATAAAAAATCATTTTGTTCTGACATCCTATAAAAAGCTGTGCATGAGTCTACTAAGCTGCAGTGTCTCCTCTAATTGACAAGGAGCAAGTACTGTAAACACATACAGTAAAAATCCCCTACAGACCCATTAAAAGCAAGTCTGACAAAAGAATACATATCATTAATACGCCACACTAACAGACAAACGTGTGCCACTGTGGAAAACACTGATGCTTACAGAACTGAGAGTTATTTCGTCATCAGACTTCAAAGTTTCTGAGTCACAGGGATATCCTTATTGGGTTATGTCACTTGTGTATGTGAGCAGGTTTGACATTGCCCAAAACCTCACTGTCACTGCACTCCAAACCTTAGAGTGCATCAGCATGGGCAGATCAGTATCCTAAGGAAGAGCAGTGCGTTAATACATTTGATCTGACAGCACTAAAAAAGGCTGAAAAGTGTAGCTGATTGCTTATTTCTCCCCACCAATACCTTTGAAACAGTGAAATCCAGGTACAAATTGTTAGCAAATACTGTAGCATTTTATATGTGATGAACAATTGTATTCTGAACAAGAAGCATGTAGAACACTTTATGTTTACTGAAAAGACAATTCCTGAATAAAAATACTGTATAATATTTTCAGTAGTAGTACTTGTATTCTATTTGTGATGCTCTTACTGCAGCATTACAAAATCTTGATGTCTGCAGAAAGAAATTAAAATTTTCCTGCATTAAATACCTACATAAATTACAACCAAAGTCCTCTTTAGTTTCAGAATTACAATTCTTAAGCAATCTTATTTGACCGCATTTCTGCTTTTACAACAGTTTTTCAAACAATTTTCATTCTAGTAACCTATGCTTTAACATTACTTAAATTTTGCAAGTCTTCTTAATGGTGATGCTCTATTATGACGTCTATTGTTAAGACCAGTAAAATGGCAAAACAAACAAAAAAAAGCCTAAATTAATTTTGGATGTCCAGTGTGAGATATCTAGGACCATTCTCAGACTGCATAACATGAAAGCTATTTAGGGAAATTAAACAGTGGAAAATTTCAACTTCAAAAGTAAACAAAATCTGAAATATTTTGGCTCACAAATAAAATACTTCAGTATGAAATACTACCATAATACCTCAGGCAGCTGTAGTCCATAATCTTACTATTCCCATCTTCCTCTGCAGCACAGGCTTTCTGAGCAAGACAAGAGAAGAGGTTGCTTTGTTATACAGCCCCTGGCTGCAATGTGGAAAAACACATAGCTTTGTGGGAGACTTTACCCCATGGAAGTGGAAAGAAAAGGGGGAAAGAACTCAAAGAGGAATAAGGAAGGGAAAATTGAAAAATAATAAAATGTTCCTTAAAGATATTGTGGATGGCTATCTAAACTGAAATATTTTGGTTCTCAGGTATTTGATTTTAGGAAATATATAAACAGCTGCTACACATAAGACCAGCCTAGCTGACATTTTCCCCTTTTCCTTCAGGAAAAGTAGCATTCCCTGAAGCTTGTACCTTCAAGGACAAACTCCCATCAGCTTCAGAAATGTGTGGGCACTTACCACTTCAGCAATGACGATCTCAGAGACTCAAGTCAGGTGTCTTGAAAATAAGATCATATGGTGAAGGCTGGGGTGAGGCAGAATAAGGAGCCACTTTCTCACCCCAGAGCACAGTCCTTCAGAGCCTTCTTCAGTGGTTGCACTGCTTCCCACGCTGCCTGTCTTCAATTAACATCTCCATCCCGAGACTTCTGTCTCTTAAGGAGTGAAAAGAGCATTTTCTGCTTCCTTTTTGACTCAAGGTTCAAGAGAAATTTCAGGCTTCTTCTTAGCACATAGATGAAGGAGAGGGCACAGGAATGAGGTGCTCTCTTCAGCTGAAGTACTGTTAATGTTTCAAGGGGTTTTCTTGCTTACAATGAAGACAGAGGGTTTGAACATGGCACAAGCCGTTATAGTGGATGAAGGGAAGTGTGTGTGCTTCCTCACAGATGTTCCCAGCTCTTCCAGGGCTCTCCTTGCTTCCTAAATTAGACATAGTCTGAAGTAAACTTGCCCCAACAATGTATGTGTTAAATACAGCAGTCCTCAGCTCTGTTCCAGTTTGACCATACTACTTGCTAATATGAACATAGCCTGAGAGGACCAAGCATCCCCAAAAAGTTTCATAGAAGAGTGACTGTGCCTTGAGTAATTTGTAATAGATGAGGGAATTGAGAGAAACCATCTGTTTGAAAAGGAAATTAAAACTGTTAGCCATGACTGTCTGTACAACTGATGGAAAATCTTTAAGGGGATCAAAAAACACTGAAGATCACCAAATGCAAGATTAACAAAGATTTCCCAAATCTGGGACGGCAGGATTTGTTTCTCTGGCATCATTTATGGGAAACTGAGGTGGAAGAAAACAAAAGAAAGGGACATGATGACTGCAGCTTCATTTTCTGCAGAAGGTAGTGGTGGGATAGACTGTGTAGATGGCAAGGAGAACAAATGTTTTGTCGGCAAGATGAAGAAAACCTTTACCTTTTTTTCTTTCTTTTTTTACCCTTTGTGGTGTGTTCCCTGGCTGCCCATTATGTAACCCTGGTAAGAATGAAGCTATCAAGGAAACACAGGGTTCCTTCAATCCCACAGATAACTTGGTGGCTGTAGATAAAGGTGTTCCCGAAGCTGCCTTGTCTTTGGCGGGCAGATTAAAATAACAATGCTTTCAAAAGAAGGAAATCTCCCCAAAGTCACTGCATGTGAAATCTCTAAGAGGCACATCTTTGTACATCTGCAAGTGCATCAGCTGATGGAGGGTATAGGCAAATATCCTAGAAAAAGGGCTTTATGTATAATATGTAAGTCCACAGTCCACCATAAACCAGGTTTTTTGTGAAATGGGGGTCCTCTGCTCCACTAAGTGAATAATCCACAATTAATTGCCTACAATGGACAGATCCACACCAAATGTATGAGACCAATCATTGGAAAAATAGTTTTAAAAATAGGCAAAAAACAGAATTATCAAACTGGTTATATTCAGGACTCATCTGGAGTTGTTTGGACTTGTTCCAGAAATTAAAATCGAGATTTAAAGAAAAAATGTAGGGCAAAGAAAATTCAGAGAAATGCAATGAACGCATGTATGTAATTTGTCACTCCATTTAGTAGACACTGCAAAATATTCAAGAACAGAAAAGTATAAGAGAAATTACAGGATTCAACTGTAGAAAAGCATGTACTTGACATAGTCCTAATATATCTGTAATAAAACATAAATATGCATTACAATGCTGGAGATAAAGTCCCTGGTTTTAATCATTGTCAAAATCCCTCTAATAGTGTTATTTTTGAAAAAGAAAAAACATAATGCAACTTAATCCCATTGACTATCTTTAGTCCAAAATATTGTGTTTGACTTACATACTATTACCCAGTAACTGACAAGTGCCAAATGGTTTATCAGTCTGGAACCGACAACGGTGTTGCCACAGGGCTTCCCAGTTTGCTTGCTCTGCACAGCTGTTTAAAAGGTCTAAGTGATCATGACTAGGTGGGAATGTTAACCTCCCTCATGCCAGATCAATTACGCGACTGATCAGAAGAATCAGCGTACATCACACGTATGAATGGCTTAGCAAAATCCACACCAAAACTAACTTATAAATTCATGATACATTCCATAGCTCTACCAATTTCAAGAAAGAAGAAGCTTTTTTCACCCTGCTGCAGTAATACTTCACAAGATGGTAGTACAGTATTAGATACTTTTCACATGGCAGGAAAGACAGTCTATATGGAGGAGAGGAATTTGATACTGCTAATTATTCATGTAGATCTTTAGCAGTTCTCTTTATTGTAACCTAGTCATTAGAGTCAGGGATGAACAAACCTCTAGGAATAAAATTAAATCTAGATTAACTTCCCTTAAAAATATTTCAAAAACTTGTGAGGTTACAGGAGGCAAACTTTTTTTTCTTTTTCCAGTTGCTATGTGTCTTTTTACTTTCAAATTTCATGAAAAGAAATATCAAAACATTTGAAAACTGAATCTTGAGCTATCTCCAAACTGCTCAAATCCACTTTTTAATCTAACTAAACATCATATAACAAAAACTTTTCTCAACCATAAGTAATGGAATTTAGAAAATACCCTATATGTAGATTATAATAGTAAAGAGTATTTTAGTCCACAGATAAATTAACCTTGCATTGCTATCATCTTTTCACATTTATTGCAAAATTAAATATAGTTGATTATACAAAAAGTGCCCTAAAAGTAATTTTTTATAAAAATACAGAAAATTTTGCAGGGAATACTAGTAAATTCTTGAGTAAAAAATTTTGGATTCCTCATTTTTTAGACATTTTAAATATTTTGAACCGAGCTGCTTGGTGTGCTGCAAATACCATTCAGATCTGCCACTTTCATACACTTTCCGGGGTCTGGTTTGGCCACAGTTGGGGGCAGAATACAGCTTTGCATGGTTCTTGTTTCGATCTAGTATGGCTGGTTTTTACATTGTTAGATATTACACTGCTTGGTAATTTTAATACAGCGTGGTCTTTTTCAGGTTTAATGTAGATGAATATTTAGCGTCAAAAAAAGAGAGACAATAGAATTTAACTTTTTCTCTTTTTTTAAAAAAAAGATGCGCTCACTCAATAGAAATCCAACAGGAATGTTCATGGAAAGGGTACTCATTCCTATAAATTATGTGCCCACTGTCTAGTCTTTTTAATACATTTTATCCTGTTAAAATAATGACAGAGGAAGCAGAAATGTAGATCTGAAATATTAGAATGATGCCAGTAGGAAAATGAAACTAATTAAACCAGAAGGTAAAAAAAAAGGGGAGGGGCAATAAATTAAAAGGAAGTTTGCATTCTTTGAATTACACAAAATGCTACAATGACATGATGACAGTAAGACACGAAAGCATCTCTACTGAACAGCAGAAGAAACAATGGAAATCGCTAGAAAAACCTAAATAGAGCTCATGGTAGTGATACCAGGAGGAACACAAAGATGGAAGAAGAAAACTTCCAAGAAAACACAATTCAAATGCATTTAGATTAGCAAACCCCAAATCAGAAAAATTTAAATATTAATAAAATTCAACTTACTCAAACTTCATTTGGTAGAGAGGGAAGATAACAGTCTTTTTTTTTCAGGCTGTATTATATATTTCTGCACAAAAAGCATAATGTCATATGTGTGGAAAATGGTACTACAGTGTGACTGGGCAACACCTCTTCAGGCAGAGGTAAATATTTAAGCGGGGTGTTACACTGTGAGTTGGGGAGCTTCTTTAAGTTCTTCTGATAAACAACATTAGAACTAACAGCTGCTTATCAGCCAAGTTGTTCTCAGATGCAAATTACTAAATCATACCACTTCAATAATGTGATACTACACAAAAAATACTGCAATTGCTCCACAATTACATGCTGATGTATCTTTGCATTTGAAGTAAAATCACATCACGTGGAATGTTACAGAATGATGAAACAACATATGTGAGATTGTGCATTAGCTCTAATATTTTATTCATTCGGCCATGAGGACCATGCAGATTATATTCACATGAGCAGTTTATTTGAATTTTGTATCTTAGCTAATCCTTACAGAATATCACTTCAGTTAGTCTTGCAAGAGGATGTGAGTACTTCACACAAAAAATTCAGCTTCAACTTGTAACAGAGGCTAAGCTGTTTCAGAGAAACTTAAATCCTTGTGACATTGAAAATTGTTCTCAGTGTCTGAATAACCACTTCCCATAGAGGAAAACTCTTAGGAAACTCTTTATTTCCTCTGTCATCATATAAATACATTCAGTACATGGTGCAAGTATGAATGCAAGTAAGAGCCTGTAGACTCTGGATTCCATGTTCACCTACAAGGCAAAGAGGCCCTTTAAAGAGCACAGTAGGATATAAATGTGCATATAAGTCAATTTTTGCCATACAGATTAAAATAAACATTCCCAATAGAATCTGAAGTTCTGGTCTTTCATTGAACCTAAGAACCTTAAGTGTGCAGTCTTCATCTAGAGTCAAATTCAGCGCCTGACATATATTTAATCTTAGTTCAGATCGAGTTATTTTTGTTGGCAGAAGAACTGGTGCTAAAATCCTAACATATTCCAGTTTTCTCATTCTATTCCACTTTAGTATATGTATTATCTGAAAGGATGTCCATATACAGTTCAATGAAAGTTAATGGGTCAAGCTACAATGTCCCTGGAACTTTACTATTCAGAACTCTTTGAAACTAACTTTGGAGAATGCCAGAGGTACTGAGACACTAGTTTATTTGTTTAGGCAATAATTGTCCTCTGCCTCCAGAGAAGCCCTAAAATTGCTTCTATGTTTAGAATCAAGATTGGTCTGTTAAGGCTGCTTGTCACAAAGTTTCACCACTTTTTAGAACTGTTTATTCCCACTACCCTATTTTCCAATTTAGGCCATTATGGAGTTTGATTGATGTATCTGCCTGACACAATATAGCAAGAACACTAGAATCCTTTATCAGATGCCTTAGGCAGTGCAATTACTATTTAGGGGTTACAGTGACATTGTTTGTTAAAGGTTTTTTGCCTGCCTTTCAGAACAAACATTATTATTTGTAGCTATTGGGGTTTTTACTGTCTCAGTTTGGAGGAAAAGACTGTGTGAAAATACATCGACATAAGAAATAGGTAGAGACTCACACCCCACATCCCTTGGCAGATATATAACATTCTTCTGGAAATTAGTGCTGTTTGTGACGTTCTTGTATAGAGGGGAAACAGAAAAATAGTTTCTGGTCTTGTTCCATTGACTAGAATAAGGAATGATCAGCCTCTTCAGTGATGGAAAATTGGGTATTACTGCTTAATAGCCAGTACTACAACAGATACTCTCTGTACAAGAGGTGGGTCAGAGCAGCTACAGCCACAGAAAAATAGACTGGAAAGGGGACTTGAAAAGTCATCTGGTCTATCTCTTGCCCCAGGATATGATCAGCTCTAGCTGTGTTATTCTTGAAAATGTTTGTTTGGCTTGTACCTAAAGACCCTCCAGAGCTGCAATGCCCCAAATTTCCCTACATAATCTCTTTCTGTGATTAACTCCTCCAAACTCACTACCTTGTGGTTGAGAATGGGTCTTTCTGTCTGAATTTCAGGTCTGCTCACTCTTGCCACAGGCGGCAAGGACACAAATTATTGCTCTTCTTTTTGCATCTCTTCATTCAGAAGCAGTGACAGTGTAATTCCTTTGGGGAAATGTGGTTCCATTCCTGCTCCTTTGTGCCTGCAACTTCCTGCACGGGGCTACTGCACAGTTTAGGAAACATAGATTAGGGATGGCCATGGTGGAATGGAAGAGGAGCAGGAGAGGAGATAAAATCTCCTTTATGACTGAACACAGCCCTTTAGTTCTCTTCATCCTGCTCATTCTATCCCTTTGAAGTTAAAAATTACAGTGACTTCAATGACTTATTCCTGTAGATAACTTCATACCTAAAGATCTGGCTAAAAGAGCTGCGGGAACATTTAATCCTCATTTAAACTAAAACTGCAGCCTTTGCAAATATTAAACTAAACAGCCAAAAAAATAAATTCACAGATATATGCATACATAGCATGAATCTTGTTTAATTAGCATTTTACTTTTCCTAGACACTCTAAAATCTGCAAATTTCCATTAATTTTCATTATTTTAATAGTTTCTGGGAGTACAAGCATTTTTATTATCCATTAAACAATGGGTAAACAATCATATTCCATCAGTACATTTTTCATATAACAGTTATAATTTGACAGACATCAGAGCTGTCTTCACAGCATTTACCAGAAGTCATCTGATTTGACAACTAGGAAATACATAGTCTGCGTATCAATGCAAATGATTTAAACTCATAATCACTAAACTGTGGCCCATTCTCAAGCACTATCATTGCCATTATAGTAAAAGAAGATACTTTTTGCTTTGCTGTAGAATAGTCCTAGAAAGGCTTTCTTTAAAAACATAGTAGGTTAGGCAATTAAAATTGTTTATCAAGGTGGCCAAGATCTATACCAACTCCTATACCACTGTCAAGCGCTGTCATGTTGGTTTGCTCTGGTTTTTAGTGATTGTGACTAAACATAAAAATGTTCTCATTGTTGCTATCCAATTTAAATTAACACAGCTTCCTTCCTACAGCTGCATTTTTTCAGGTCCTGTGTGAATTTCCTTTATGATCACGTCTTGGCTTCAAATTTCTCTTACTCTTCTTTTCCTCACTTCTTTTAGAAACTCTTTTTCAGTCCCTGATTCCTCTCCCTGTTCCTCTTACTAAACAGCACCTTACCTGACATGCTCTCAGTCTCTTATGTCCATTATAAAGTCGGCCCTTTGGCCTTACACTGAACTCCCATCTTCTGCATTTTCATTCTTTATCCTATCCATCAGAAGTGTTCCAGTTGTGCATGAGGGGCACAGAGTTACTAACATTTTTGTCCTACAATTTCATAATAGGTTTTTTGCTGACATGACTGAAAAGATATTAAAAAGATCACACTGCTTAGATTCAGATATTAAACTTTCGGTCCATATTTCTGGAGATTTTCAATTTGGTGGGACCCTTTCAATATTTCATATGGAACATCCTCCTTTGCTTGTGTTTCCACACTTTGCACCTTTTGTAACCAAGCAATCCAACAGGTCTGCTTCATTTGGTATCTCATCTGGTCTTGCCAGCCCAAATAGGTATAGAACTCTGTGCAGAAAAAGAAATTTAATTTGGCTCTTGTCAAAACCTCTCCAAATTTCCTCTCTCCCGCTAGAACTAAACACACTGTGAACATAAAGAAAAGTGTGAACCTTCTCCATCTGCACAATTTGCAGAAATAAAAGTGACGGTGGGTTCTGTCAGCTGATGTAAATCATCAGGGTTTGCCCAGAGGTATTAGAGCATCACTAAGGTGGTATCAGTAGCAGCTAAAGAGTTGGTCCCTGTGCTTGCAAGATAGTTTTCAGATTAAATCTACTGGATATAAAAATCTTCAGTGTCTTTTCTGTTCTTGCCTTAATGTTTTTCCTTCCATCCAACCATTCCATCAGAGTCAATATGGAAACCTCCCCACTGGAAACACTGAGACCAAAGGATGTGCTGTTGCCAAAAGCTATGTATTAGCAGAAAATCAAGATGTTTTGTTCTACAATTCCAGCTCTAGGTGGCTGAATCTTTGAAGTCTTTCCAAGCACCCTAAGTTTCTATTTTCATTAATGAAAACAATTGACATGGACCTGAGCTCTCATAGGTAGCTTAGTGTCTCTGTTCACAGCTAAAACAAAAGGCATGTTTTGAACAAGAGAGCCTTGGCTATTTGCTATTTACTAACACTGGAACTTGTAGAAAACATCACTGTTGCTGAGTGAGGTTCATCAGAATTTCCTTTTCTGTCTGCATTCAACCCCTACAAGGAAAGCTGTTAGAAACAACAGTAGCAGGGGAACTATGCAATAGATGCATGTATCTGTTAACTGTATTAAATTTTATGCAAATTCATTTATCTTTATGGATTTATTTTTGGAACACTATGCCAAATATTTCAAGTCAAATTTTTATGAGGAAACTCCTTCACATTAAATATACCCACTTCATAAAGATTCTTGACTGACTTAATTTTGGGTTCTATCTAAAAAACCCCAATTTGTTAGGGTTATGTAAAAGCACCCATGAATTGATTCATGCATCAGAGTTAAAATGTAAATTCTGCCTAATTTACAAGCAGAGAATCCAAGAATATCCGGAGTTAGGAAGGACATGTTAGGATCATCAAAATCCAGCTCCTGGCCCTCCACAGGACTGCCCCAAGAAGTACGCTATGTGCCTTAGAGTGCTGTCCAAATACCTCTTGGTGCTCTGGTCATTTCCCTGGGAATAGAATATTTCTGTGAAAATTCCAAAATTAGAGCAGATCCAATGCACTAAAATCCCATTTTAGGTAAAACTGCCTTTTTATATGTAGTTCCTTATTCTAACATTGTTTCAATTTCTAATGTTGCAAGACCTTCATATATAGGTCACATGAAAATTCTGTGCCATGAAAATATTTTCTTTTAACCTTGAATTAAAGCTAATAAAGCTAATGTATAATCTTGTGCATTCTAAAAGCATTTGTATTCTAGTTCAGATTAATTTGTCGTAGGTGCTGAACATATGCAAATAAATTATTTGTCTAAATTTTTGTAGTTATAACACTGCATAAAAATTTTAACTGATGCAAAACCATGTCAAACATCATCCAGACAAATATTCTTGAGAAATCAAAATTGATTTATCTTCTACTGGCAAGGAAAGCCTAGCAACATCATACTTTAGACAGCTAAAGGAGGTATGACATGGGTAGTTTTTTAAATCAAGACTTTGATGTTTCTTTAGATTTCCAGTAAAAACTTCTGCACTTCTGCCTGTAATTATATGAACTTCTGAAAGACTTCACATTAGATAAATACAGAGTTTAGATTCCTGATGTACCATATACATTCTTTGTGGATTCAGTTTGTGATCCCTAAGATCATCTTCAACTGGCCATCCCTTCATAAACACCAGTCTTCAAAGGATTCTGTTTTGAAATGAGGATTATTTGAATTTGGGTTCTGCCTCTGTTCATGTGAGGAGTCATCCTTCGACCTTTAGTGAAACTAATTTTCTGGTCTTTCTAAAGAGATAATAATCACATCCTACTAAGAACAGCTCAGTTTTTTAGCTTGATGTAAGGAACATGATAATACTGTTTCACTTTGCTACAGTCTTCTCTTTCTTTCATTTCAACTGTCATTTATCAATGTCTCAAAGTACTACAATTCAGTTTACTTGTGTTATTAGGACTCCTTCCATGTAGATTAGGATAATAAATTTTAGATGATCTTCAGATGATTTTCAGAAGCAGACATATTGCTGCCTAAATCTAACAGGGAGGAGAACCCTTGTGAAAAAGGAGAAACTCTTGTTTTAAAAGGTCCTTTGTTTAAAGTGCTGGTAGAGTTATTAAAAAGGTTGAATTTATGTTCTTTGAATTTCCTTAGACATATTAAAACTTTATAAATGAAGTTCAACATGTTTCCAGGCATTCATCTATTTGTTTGTTAAGATTATTGTACACCATTCAGCATTTCTTGCTTAGATGCTAATATGTTTCTTCTTTCAGAATTCACAGATTTTAAACTGGTTTCCTTTTACTTTTTTTATTATCATTTTAGGTAAGATTAATGCATATGCATGCTAGAATGATAGTTGTATTATTCCATAGTTGTTAAAACTCTTATTACCTCATACAGTAGGATATTAGAGTACCCTTCACACACATACAGCCACTGTGAGATTTAGGTTTAATAAAATCAAGCTTTACATCCTTGAAAAATAACCCTGCAACAGATTTCTTGGCAAAAAGGCTTGACATGGGAAAAAAAAAAAAATGTACAAAGATGAGTGTCTGTTTGCTTAACTAATTATCACCTTTCTAAAGAGGAAAACAGTATCTTCAGCAGAATTTTGAGGCATGGAAAGCAATTTCTGACCTTTCTCTGGCTCTCTTTTAGGTCCAAGGGAAGTCTGCTCCTCTGCCATTGTGGATAAAATGAAGGTAAAGGATCCCAAAACAGTCCACTAGCTCTTGGCAAGAAAATTGGAGGTTGCGATGTTCCTGATGGTGGGACCAGTGTATGAGGTTCAGGTAGTACATATACACATAGTATAGAAAGCCTTCAATGTTCCCTGTCTTCTGGAATAGTTTATATCTACTGATTCCTTTTCCTTTCCAAGGAGCAAAGATAATGGATGTTCCAATGGAACATAAGATCAAAATACATTCTTTAACCAGAATGTTGTCTCAGACTTTGGAAATCAGGAAGCTCTTAATCCAGTTTTTAAATAATTTTCATAAAATGGCTCTCCTCTACAAACTTTTTTTTAGATTTACATCAGTGCTGCATTCATTATGATTGAAATTAAATAGAAATCAGAGGTAGGGCCTTTATCAAGTTTCACATTCTAATCAAACATATATACATACTGATTTTCCCCTTTAAGGCCCATAGAGACTTTTCCTTATCTGTACTCTCTCCCTGCCATCTTTGTATTCTATTAGAAATGAATGGATTACCTTGAAAACAGCCACCTGAACCGGCAAACTTTTCCTTGTAATTTGTTCTTTTTTGGTTCAGAATTACAGGTTAGGGTCAAGCCACTCTGAGACCAGAGTAGACTGTAAAGAGCACCCTCAATGGATTAGTCCTAATTTATTTGACCCAGGTGTTCCTGTAATTGTGACACACTGAAAAATTTCACAGTGCTTTAATGACCCTTAAACTTGCATTTCCACCTGCTCTTTCTGGCAGTGTGGTATTGCTCACGTTCCTTATGTTCCTTTGTTTATTTAGGTGTGTTTCTTTGTTTCTGTATCTAATTTAGCACATTTTTGAAAAGAGGGAATAGTAAAATTTAAAAGGCTGGTAGTGAGAGTTTCTCACATTACCACCACATGCACTACTAACACACAGGTGTTCACCAGAGGAACAGGTAAAGTACGGTGTGAATGGTATTCATAATGAATATTTCCCCAGATGCAATTAAACATCTGTTATATACACTATGTAGCTCATTTCTTTCATGCATCACTATCAGAATAGGTTAGAACAGAATCCCACAGGGACTTCCCTGAAATTTGCCTGTATCCACCTATGTCTTTTTTGATGGGGTGAAAGACAATCTCATTTCACTGAAAAACCATATATCTGAGAACTTCAGCAGTAAGATCTTCCAAAATGTGATGCTAGAACCTGCTTATTCTGTGATCTGCTCCTGAAGAGCCACATTTTGAAGATTGTTCAAGCAATTCATAATGTGCTTGATGCAAACAATGACACTTCTGCCAGGAAAGCAGTCAAAGAAACCAGGCATGAAGATATTCAGGAACAGTAGAGGGAAGGGTGGCAAACTGAAGTCTGAAACACTCACATTAAAATGCTTTTCTATAATAACTAAGAACCAAAGGGTCTGGAATAGTCTGCTGGTCAGTATTCTTACTGAAAAATGCTGCAAAAAATAAGTCTCTGTGTAGTCTAACTATAGCTTGCAGCTCACAAATGCTGGAATCTGCTTATTTGTAATTCTCTCTACCTGTATTTTCCCCCAAATAGTAAAAAAACCAGCAAGAATCAGGGTTATCTTCTTACAGAGTTTCAAATACACATCAACTTATCTACTAAACTGGTCATAATTTTAATCTTTTGTCAGGTCTTTGGGGTATAGTTTGGCTGGTCATTTTCATTGAGGACAATTTCTTCCGTTAAGCCCTACTTTGATATTGTACAATAAACCCCAACCTGACTAACACTTGATTCTTGCCTCAAACTGACCTTGGCTGCCCTTATATGTGCTTGTCTTTTGCATTTTATCTTCTCAGTTTTCAGCAGTAGATACTGCTCATGCTATTCTTTTCAAGTGTAACCAGTATTAAACATTGACTTTTAAATCAAATCTTTCCATTTTACATCTTTCATTTTTCAGAAAACTGCTTTCCTGCTCCCTTCAACTGTCTCCAATTCAGCTGCTCACTATTCATGAGGAGTCGTTGGCACTTGATGTTGCTAAATGTATGTAAGGCTTTGCTTATAGCCTCACCCCAGCTGCATTTCAACACTGTAACGATTTATTACTTCACTGAATTTCGTCTGCTTTGTCATCTTGGCAGTTATGAGTCTGAATTGACCGATGTCCAAAGTAATAAAAGTACCGAGCATGGGTCAAGAGTGTCTGACACTTGTACGTTGTTATCAGTGGGCCAGGGAGTTTAGCTCTCGATCTTCCAAAGTCTTGTCTTCCAATTCATCTAAACTTCTTAGTATCCAGTTCAGAAACATGCTGAAAAGTGACCATGATTGCCTTCTTATTTCATACTAAACACTGACCTGAAGCTTTTGTTTAATTTCTGTCACTGTTTACCATACAGTACACATAACTTCTATAGATGTTATTGTTCCCCAGGTGTTATTGCTGTATGTTTTTTCCTGTTTCATCATGGTTTCCTCCTAAAGGAGACTTTCTAAAATTAACAAAAATGTCTTCTAGTGCTATTTTCTTACTTCTCTCTCTTCCTCTGCCCTCAGTTTTTTGCTGTAGTTGACATTCTGGCTTGTGGCCAGAAATCATACCTTCTTTTCCAACAAGCTCATACCAGTTTGGACTTTTGGTCTGGTAGCTTTCTGAAAGTTGTAGTGGAAAAAACACTGAATGAGAAAAAACACATGTATAGATATACAAGTAAACATGCTACAAATTCAGTTTGGAACTCCTTGCTTATGGTTATTTCCTGTTAATGTAACCTCTGTCATTACCTGCATTTTCATAAATGGAAGTGCGGTAGAGCAGAATCTATCTGGCTAAAAGATAAAATCCAACGGCAGCTGGGCACACCACAGCAAAAGGTATAGGCCCAAACTTCTCTTGCACCAGGATTGGGTTGAGGTTTTTACTCTGGCTTTGCAGTGGGCCAACATGGACTTATGTGATAGACAGTAAAAGGTACTAAGATAGTCATCACATAGCATGAAGCACATTGTCTTCAAATTGCACACCTGCTGACCATCCCACAATTTTTTATGTCAAGAAAAATACGCTGGTGGGAGGGAAGTCCGTGAAAACTACAAGACTGCCTTAAACACCAGTTCTGTTCTCTGCTTCAGAGGACAACTTTAAATTATAGTGCTGAGCAGAGAGAGGAGAGTTGAATTTAGGACATACCACCTAGACAGGATTGTCTCTTTTTGAGAGATTGCATTTGGGTAGCTTAGCAAGTAATACAGGACTGTTGGAGCAAATCTACAGAGTATAAGAGTTGTTACTGAGGGTTAAATGCAAGAAATATATTAAATATGCATTTCAGGATTTTCTATTACTTTATGAAGCTCAGAGCTTTCTGTCTACTGGTTTGAAGCTAAGGCATGTTCCAGCATTAGTTTTACCTGAAAATAACCTAGCTCATGCTGTTCTGAGACCCCTTGCAGAGCCTCTGGAAATGTCCCCTTAATCCACTTTATTACATCAGCATGGACATCTCCAGGGACAAGTGAAAGATAAAGACCCATGATAGAAATCAAAAGAGCAAAATACAAAGGCGCTAAAGATGAGCAAAAGGAGGACTAGACTGACCATAGGGCTAGGAATTTATGTAATCCAGATAGTCCAAATTCACAAGAGTCTTAGGTTCACTGGTTGTTCTTTTTTTAGAGGAAATAATTAGATGCCTTGTGAAAGCTTCTTATCTCCTTCTTCTATTTTTATAAGAGAATACATAAACTATGCAACAGATATGGGAGTGAAAAATCACTTTTAACCATGGTAATTTCCCCTTTCATTGGAACCTTTTTGTATTTCCTCTTGGGGAAAATGGGAAAGAGGGAGAAGAAAATAGAAGGCAGAAAAATAAAGACACAGATTTATTTTGAGTTGGGAAAAAATGTAAGCAAAACAAATTTCTTTAGAATGAAACAAAGATTTTTTTATTTTATTTTAAAAATGTTAGCTACTGTCCCTATGTTGCAAAAACTGTTTTCATATTTTTACCAGTTTGGACTTCTCAAGTTTTTAGTCTGAGTGTGTTCGCTTGCAGGTAGGTGATGACAGAGGGGGAGATTATATTTTATTGTCATTCTTTCACATGTTAGTATATTTTTTAATGCCCATAAGACAGTACTCAGAGAGCTTACTTTCTATTAAACAGAAAATATTTTTGTTAGTAAATTACATGCGGGAAACATTAATTAATTTCAATTATAGCTTCAGCACTGCTTCAGTAGCCTTGGGTATTTTCATTTTTTGTGTAAATATTTTATATTTTTACAATATTTTCACAATCAGGCTTGCATGTATTGCTATGCCTAATGGCTGAGATTTCTGCCCTTTAAATAGTACCATTGACTCTGACATATCATATCCCATTATTTAAAAGTGTAGGAACCATTTGGTGACTCATACTTTCAAGCAGAAGAGTTAAACAGTTTTAATGTTGGATTCATAAACTTCTGTGTGTTTAACACTATAATCACTCTGACAATCCATTTGCTTTTGCTTTAGAATAGCTACATATTCTCACACATAAATAAGTTGGTATCAGTTTGTATTATATGTGCAAAGTTGGGTACTCACCTTATTTACCTTCTGTCTCTGCTGTATTTGCCATCTGTCTGTTAAAATATTACTTTGGGGCTGAAGGGATTGAATAACTCCAGAAAAACTTTTTTACCCACTTGAAAATTTGAATTTTATCTTCTTACCTATGATTTTCCAGTCTCAAAATTACGCTTTCTTAATGTTCATATAGCCAACATTCAGTCCCAGGCTAGAAAGCCTGAAATTCAGATATCTCGCAATGTTATTGAATTGGAAATTAAGATTCATGAGGAAAATAAACCTCATTCTCACAACTCCCATGTACCACTAGCTGTCCTAGAGTTTTTAATTATGTTCTTAAACATAAACAAGTTATCTAAGGTCACTTTTGCAATGTGTCAAATTTCTCCCTGCATTATCCTCACATATGTTGCTGAACAAGTCTGATTGTAAGAATGAGACAGTAAGGAAAAGAGTTCCTATTTTAAAAAAGGAATTAATCTTCTGCGGTTTCTAAAATTTTGGTATGGTTGCACAAGATCCTCTTATATATTCTATGCACTTGCATGATATAGTTTTAGCGTCACCAATGGCCAATTCAGACCAAAGAGCTTCATCTCCTCAAAAATTTTTTATCCATATCTATAATTTGCTTGTACATGTATCTGGGAGAATTATTATGATATGTGCTTTTTACTTTACAACTCAAAGAAAGAGAAGAGAAGCTCACAGTCCATGCACACAGTTACAGAGCTTGGCAGAAATTACCGTTATCCCCCTTCATGCATAAAGCTTTCACTAAGAGCTCCCTTCATCCAGTAAATGAAGATGAATGCTTATTAGGAAAAAAAGGGCTTGCTGTGATCAACTTCCCAAAAATAATCAGAGTGAGGCACGCAACCTGAACATTAGGGCTCTTAATGGCTGCTTTGGAGTGAATTGAGGAAGGCTAAGGATCCTTGGCTGTTTGCACTGAGTCATAACTTTTTAAACAAGGCCCTAAGTCAGAGCTATCAGTCCTGTGGTGCTGTTTTCCTGGCTCAAGATAAGCCTGTCTCTTTCTATCCCAGGCTAGGGCCTGTGATTTAACATAGCAATGACAGCAATTGCTAGCCCCAAAAACATCCCTAGCAGCTCTCATCTAATACAAATCACTTATTCTTTGTGAAAGATGAGTGAGTCATGCAAGTACAGACAGCACATTAAGAGTACATTGTTAAAGTGTGCTTTAATTAGTTATGTGGCATATAATGATGTGGGGTCAAATAATAATTTAATTTTTGTACACTATCCTTTTTTTGTACATTACCAGTGGACCACCCTCTATGATGAAGGAACTCTCAATAACTACAGGACACTTAACAGGATACTTACTAGAGAACATGAGAAAATTCTTTATTCTTTTGCCACAATAGCTCTTTACGTGTTTTTAAAGTGCTTTTTTAGTTATATAAGTGGCTTTGAAAGCTGTGGCACAAAACTTTGTAAAATATCATTGGAAAAAAGAAAACAGATGCAAACCCCATGCCATAAAATTAAATGAGCTTTTTAGACAAAGTACAACATACCATTTAGCTATTAATTTTTACTTCTACATCATAAAAGCCTAAGGCTAACCCTTTATACAGCTCTAAGCATACTGAAGTTGGTGTCTGGAAGAAAAATCTTTGGTTTATTTTTGTTATATGAAATAATGTAATACTGCACTGATTAAAGAAATAAACCACACCAAAAACAACAAAACAAAAAACCACCATGAAGTGACTTCATATATAATAATACAGATATACTTTAAATAGTTAGTACAGTAGCACATTTAAAAAAGCATTTTTCAAAAAATGAAAATAATTCACTCATAAAATAAACCTGCAAGGAGAAAAATAAGCAATAAACACTAAGGTTTAGCTCTTCAGATTTTGAGCTGAAGTCTTCTCCATGAACATGGGATTATTACCTTATAATCAGATCAGAATTCTGTATCAGCCCACTGAAATCAGGAGATTCTGTCTTTGATGCCAACAAGAATTGATTTTTATATTTCATTTATACAGCAGTTCACAGTCACTTTATTCACAACATTTTGACATTTACTGAAGAGCAATGACACAAGAACACTTACAAAGAGCAAAGACACAAGACAAACCTGCAAATGTGTTGATTTCAGCTTCCATATTAGAAAAATTTCAAGGTACAAGCATATGTGTACATACTCCTACCTTTTGTAGAGTACTGCTTCAGCCCTTACCAGACAGTCATACAGGGGTCATCACTGTGACCCTATGGAGAACTTGAGACTCAAGCAGAACCCTGCAGAGATGCAAGTAGCCACTCCATGTAGCACCAGTTACAGGAACCGGGTCCTGGGAAAAAAGGACAAATCATCATTATTATATCTCCTTAGGAAATGAAGTCTCACTTTGGTTATTCTTATCAGCGACCAGCAGTGGCAGTGGTGAGACTGTGGAGAGATTGAGAAGGTGTCCTCAAAAGGGTTCTAATAGATGGAAATTAAGAAATTACAACAATTCCATTATATGGGGAGCTCTCTTCCCCCCAAGAATGTGGGTTCTTTCCAATGCAGTTTTTATGAATCACATATGAATCTCATTTAATGTTTGAGCTGTCTCTTTGACCGTCTCTTTGTCTCTTTGATACATTTGAAACTCTCTCCGACATTCAGACTCAGCACAGTCATGGTGAAAAGATGGATACTGACACTATCAACATGGAAATCCAACTCCTGCCATAGTTACCTCACAAATATTTCTCTCATGTACAAAGTTTGCCATTGTCTTCTACACTCTTATCATCCTACTGTACTAGCAGGATAGAGTTGAATCCTTTTACAAATGATCTTGGATCCTCAAACTGTCACCCTATGTATTTTATGATGTGAAAGTAATAAAGA
Organism: Illadopsis cleaveri; assembly: GCA_013399915.1. NCBI lineage: Eukaryota > Metazoa > Chordata > Aves > Passeriformes > Timaliidae > Illadopsis > Illadopsis cleaveri. The sequence continues at coordinate 497,698 of VXBB01022695.1, forward strand.
AGCTTCTTACCTCCTACACACTATTCTGTAATTGTTACCACTGTGCCAACAAATCCATTTCAGAGTATTAGTCTTGACACATAGACCACTTCATAATCTAAAATGAAATTATTTGATTGATTGCTTCTTATGTTTCTCCTTAAATGTGATTCTATCAGGATCTAGTGATAAGAATTTTCTCTTGATAAGAGCTATGAACTTGGGACCAAGTCTTTCACATGCTGAACTTTTTCTGTCAGTCCTTTGGGTAATTCCTGCAGCAGTCACTGAAGCAGTTCGTTCTCTTTCAAAATCCAGAGACAGGATTATAACACATCTACCTGGTTTCAGCTTAAAAAAACTGATTATTTTTCATTAAAAACTAAGAATGATGATAATATGAAAACATTGCTTGACTTATAGATCTCCATCACAACTAGACATCCACTACAGCTAGGGTTTGAGGGTCAACAAAATTATTTTGTAGCATGCACAATACTTGAGTTAGAACTTTAAAAGTTCAGTGTTCCAGTATCATCGTTAATGTTTTTTATCATTGCTGACATGAACTAATGAAGTACTAAACTAGACTTGTACCAATTCATATTAATCAAATTGTCAGTTTGGACTGCTTATCCTCTCTCCCATTTGATTTATAGATCTCATAATTTTCCTCATTCACAAATTAAGACATATCAGTAGCATATTAAAACAGAGTTAAAAGTCAGCTGGATAAATTCTTTAAAGTATTTTAAGTCATGATATATTTTGCAATTTTAGTTAAAGAAAATCCATCTTGAAAGTCTCACTCTGAGAAGTCAAAATTGAGAAATCAGTTTAAATGTTAAGATGGCATTAAAGAGGTTCAGTCCATCCTTCATCCAGGTATTCTGTTGCTGGTATTAGGAATGAATACCCAGCTCCCTGTCCCTAGAGGCTGGTAGTATGGTCTTGCAGACCCATTAATGGAAAGTAAATATCATTTACATCTTCTGAACATCTTATATGACATAACAAATAAGACTAGAATAAAGGTTAAGATTGATATTCATACCAGTAACTAAAAATGGCTAATAAGCCTCCATTTTATTTACAGATGGGCAAAATATTTTTCCAGATAGTCATTCAAAGCAGAATGCTAATTTATTGATCCACAGTTAAATTTGGAAAGAGGGTAACTTTGTCCACTGAATACAAGAGAGGTGGGACTCTTAAATCAGACACCTAAAGACAGAATATCTGTTATGTGAAATACTACACAGAGAAGAATCATACCATAGAGAATAAGATCACTTACAAATGGTAGGGGTATTATCACATAAAACTCCTATGAAGTTTGAATTCTTGGATGAATGTAGATTCTGGTTTCTCAGCTGAGCATCTTGTAGCTTTGCTATTAATAAATAATTCATTACAATGCTGTAAACAAAGTATTGGTTCTCAACAAGACTATTCTGAATACATTTCCAAAGCAGGCAGTTAGGGCAGTGGCACAATTTCAAGTCAATACATCACTCAGGAGTACTGAAAGAGACCCCTTATTCTATTATTACTCTCCAATTACACTACTCCAAAAGTTAATTAATTAGCAGCCAAGTATGACAGTTTCATCCTGTGATGGTTTCCTGTCTGTGAAAGGATATCAGTTTAAGTATGGTTGCTAAGATTTAGTATTTTATATCACAGAAGTGAGATTCAAGGCACTTGCAGATTGTCTTCTTGAGAACTCTAAGTGTTTTGCTGAATATGTTCCAGAGCCGGACTTTTCAAAAAATGTGTATGCTTAACACACTTGACCTTAACACATGCAGTAGTTTTTATAGCTTCATGATAATTATTTATATTGGCAAGAGAAAAGATGGATTACTAAGATCAATGTAAAATAAAATGGACATAAGCATAAGACACAAGCAAAATCCAAGGTAGTCTACTTTTTCAGGCTGGGAATTCCGTCTATCTGGCACAGAAGGAGAAAGAGCAAAGGAAGGTAGAATGAAAGGAGATTTTAAAGGAACATACAGAAAAATTAGGTAAATTATTTTAAAGAAACTAGTAGCTGTATGACAGAAATGGAAATTAGGAGGCAATAGATACAGCCTAGGAAAGACAGTGGTAAGAGAAGGTAAGAATTTCAGGAAGTTTCTAAATAGTAGTACAGATTGCTTCTGCCTACCTGGCTTTGTTGTAAAGATGATTGCACTGTCATTTGATAGTGAGCAGTACGTTTTACACATTGTTAAGAATGTAAACAAATACATATGTATTTGTAACAATGTAAACAAATATATTTTTACAGGAATCACTGCCAGATAGAGCAGGTCACTAAAAAAAAAACCTGATTTTTCTTTGAATAAAGCCTTATCAACTACATCAAATAGCAACACTGAGTATTGATTGAGCTTAAGATCATCAAGTTCTTCCTGACAGTAAATTGGGAAACTGGAATTAACTTTTAAATAACGAGTAGCTGAACATAAATTACACCTCTTCCCTACAGTCATCACATTAGCACAGGTGATGCTCTCTGTATTTCCTTTATGTAGTTATGCAATTTACATTCACAGAAAATTTCATCTAAAATTTGTTGACTTTATAATAAATTAGCTTTTATAAGAGTGATTTAGACATGATAATTGTTTACTGCATATTTTACAACATGCAGGTTACAAAGTGTTCTGTTGCATTTTTTTTAAAGCAATCAACTTAATTAATAAATAGAGTTGAAGATGTTTCTTATATCAGATATGTGAATCCTGAAAGCTTGAGTTTTATGGACATTCCTGGAAAAATAATTTCTTTTTAGTTTACTTGACTTCTTTTGGTTTCTAAGCTGGCTTAGAACCAAATGTGAAGCTTTGCCAGTGTTATCAATTTCCTTCCAACTTGTAGTCAAAGCCATTAAAAACAGTTTCCCTATAATCCCATAACTTTTGCTAGATTTAATTTATTTTTTTTGTAATCTTGATCTTTTTTTTAACATTACTAAACTTATTATCATATAACAGATAAAGAGACTATATGAGTCAGTCCAATTAGAAATGGCTTAAACCATGAGATTTTGAAATATTTATATGGTCTCTACTGTGTTTTATCATTTGTTTTGCAACAGTCCATCCCTAATTTAACATCAGTGGCCATAAAAAAGAAAATCTAAAAAGGCAGGCATGAATATAATACTAAAAAAGTGGAGCTTTACCTGCTGTTTACTGGAGGATACTAAAAACAACTTACTGAGTTTCCAAGAATTCACATATTTGTGAAACCTGCTTACTTTTGCATTTTTTTGTAAGTAATGCTAGTCTTTGGGCTCCTGACTTGGTAGATATCAGAGCTGGAAACTCTGTTTATGTCCTTTTGTCGTCTGATCATATTAAATTTTGTTGCTATTTTTTCAATAGTTTCCCTCAAAACTTAATAAAGCTGATTAGATATTTCCTAATAACTACAATTTAATCCCATAGCATACTATCATATATCTTACCTCTGATGTCCATTAAGGCAGCTTTTCCAAAAATCATCCTTTTGCTAGGAAGAAGACAAGGCTTGACAAGGCTTTCTTCTGTCTAAAAAAAGATTGCCTAATTAATATTCTTTACCTTTATAACCTTTGGCCTTTATTCAAAATAATATTTAAACCTACTTGAATCCAGCAGGAGCCAGCTGACATACTGACTGAGAACAATTTTTCCCTGCCTGAAGTTTTGGGCTACTTTAAGACCACAGTATAATAATAAATATAAGTAATAAAATATCATTATTATTTCATCAATCAGTAACAGCCTGAAGAGTAAATCAATAAAATCTGTTATTCCTGACACCTCTAATTTTTTTACTCCAGTTACAGTTTTTAAAATATGTCATTCATCAAGCTACTGGATATTTCCAATTAAAGAAGCAGTCAATAAGCTAAAAAGCTTGTTAGCTAATGTCTGACAATCAGCCATATGCAAAGCCATACCAAAAGCAAGTGGCTTTCATTATTTCCAGTAGAGACTGAAAGTTACAGGATTAAAGAAATTGATTCCAATTATTTAAGATCCCATTCCAAGCACAAATAATAAATCAAACCATAAGTGGCATCAGTCTCACTAAAATATAGCAATCACACCTTTACCACTGAAGAATATGCGCCTAGCCATTGGCCATTCCTTTTTTCAGGGGGAATTTCAGATATGTGATGGAATTCCAGCTACTCACAGAAAGTCCAGCCACGTGGTCATAAATAGAATTTTGTGGCATGTAAGCTTCGGAAGACTAAGGTTTGGTTATAAAATAACGTAACACTCCATATTGGGAAATCTTTTTAAAGTTGAGTGGTTCCTTTTATTCTCTATATATCAACTTCCTAATGGCTTTTCAACAGTTTGAGCCATTTTCTAAAATTACCACAGCTGCTTCACATTAGTTATGGGGTTTTGTTGCTAAGAGACCTTCTGCTTGCTAAGTCTCACTAGATCCCTAAACTAGATTTTTTTGTTGTTGATTGCATATTCACAGCAAACACTATCATGAAACAAGAGTTGGTATAACTCTTTCTTCCAAACTGGTTCAAAGGATGCAGAGACTTTCAAATGGCTAATAGCAGAGCTGTCTTAGGTAATGCTGCCTCTGCCTATTGACTAAGCAAGTCACTGTTTTGAAGATCTCAGTATGTTTTGTGCTGTCCCTTTCTTTGTTTTTCATTGCATGTTTCACAGAGCTGAATTTTGTAATTGTTTTTCTGTTTTTAAATAATCATGCTTCCATTAACAAGCATATTTAAAAACAGAATTCATGAATTTCACCAGTTCACAAGGAGTGGGTGGTAACTTCTACAAGACGGAAGCAGGGCATATCTGAGAGCAGAAAGGGCTGGTGGACTCAGTTCACCGACGTTCTGTTCACCGAGCAGTCACTTCTATCCCAGTGGTGAATACAACTCATTCTGTGCTACCATTTAGATCTGATCATAGTTTCATTGTTTGAACCATGAGTAAACAAGGTAAAAATCAACAGCAACAAGGTCCCAGAAGGTGTAATTAAATAGTAGTCCCTATTTAGAGCAAACATCATGGAAAATGTAGAGGGAGAAGTCTGTGATGCGAGGAAGTAGGTAAGGATTGACAGGAATACTTGCATCAGAAATATAACCAGGACAGAAATATAAGCTGGAGTAGACCAGTCATGAAAGAGGGAGTGAATCACAGTATGTACCTGAGAAACACCCAAATGTTAAGCCAGTCTTTTCTTTCGTGGCGATTCAGGTCTCCACCTCAACTGGATAGGGATGGCGAATTCCAGCTGAAAAATTGGATGATGTGTGACAAAAACTGGATGGTGTGTGACAAATTGATGCTGGCCTGCCAGCTCTCAGTTCTGGTGATGGAGTGAAGAGAAAGGTGATCTATGGACATATCTGCAGAATTGCTCTCAGAACAGGAAAAGTAACATGGGGCTTCTCTAGATAATACTTCCCAGAAAGAGGAATGAGTTGACAAAATTAGGAATGGTGGGGGTGGGGTTTTATTTCTGCTTTTGTCATCACTTCACTGAAGACTTGGGTTTGTGATTCCAAAGTCACAGCACAAAACTCATTTCCTTTCCATGTTCCTTTTCTCCTTGACTAAATGACTGTTAATAAGAAGTTCATTGTCAGATAGCTGGGGAGCAGGAACACCAGCAGGGTACTTGAGAGGAATGTCCAGCTGATACCTGTAGACAAAGTAGAACAAAAAAAGTTAATATAATTCATTCATTAATGTAATGTATAGGAAAAATCTGAGGTAGTATTTTGGTTAGGAAATGAGGTGTTTAGAAATTAAGTACAAAAAGGGAATATCAGAGGTTATTGCCATGAGGAAGTTAAGCAGGTTGAACCCTCATACCCGTATTTTCAGTTCAGTCCAAAGAAGTATATCAAAGAATGAGCGATAAAACATTCTTGATAAGCAGTTTTAACATTTCAGAGAGCTGAATCACCAAGCATTTCACTGCTTTACAGTTAGCTACTGAAGCCTTGTTCTTGGGTAAAAAATTACAAAGGTTTGGCATGACTGGAAAAGGGAGAAAAAAGTGAGTATGAAAATAGAAAATAATTACTAAAATTTAAAAACAAAGGCAAGAGTTAGATATGAAAGAAGACTCTCTGCTGGTGAAGACTATGAAGCATATTCCACAGAGGCGGAACATTCTCCAATATTAGAGCTTTCTCAGGATAAGTTTGACAAAAACCTGTTGGTGACAGTGGTGCAGCAGATCCTGTCTTACAGGGGAGGAACAGTCTTCTCCAACAACACATGATACTCTTTTAATCCCCTGACAGAATTTCTTACAGTCCAGGAAAAGAAACACTTAAAAGAGACTCTGAAATCTTCAGGATTTTTGAGTTCTCACTTACCTGGAAAGGGTGCCATTGCTGGGCTGATCTTAAGTGTTACTGTAGAGGTAACCTGTGCATGTAAGCATAAGAACATGCATGGTAATCAACTTCAGGTACCATGAGCAACTGCATACAGTGGAGGAGGAATTATCAATGTCATTGGGTCAGAGCATATCACGCTCCTTACGAAAATGAAAGGACGTACTTGACATTAACTAGAGCTTTTCTGTTTTAATGTTATATTCACTATGTTCATGGGAATTAAATTATATAATCTTAATTGTCTACTTGGAAAAAAAAAACCAACTGCACTGGTTTCGATGGTAAATAGGAATTCATGGATTCCTGACTCCTGGATGAGTTACATAGTATTTGGCTATGCTATGACATGTAATGTTGAAATACGAACTCAAGATTGGTCTAGCTTGGAATAATGTTTCAACCACTAGGGAACATGATACTTTTGTAAAAATAGGCTTGCAATTCAGATAATGATATTTCCACTGTATTATTTATTTGTTATGTCTGACAGTGAACTTGGCCCTTTAGAAGAAAAGCTAAAAACTTTTTCTGCCCTGGGACTACACAGCCTTAGGCCCCAGTCTTAGAAAGATTTATGTTTGCATAACTTGTGCAATCTCACTGGAATTTAAACATAATACTGAATTTACAAAATTGGTGCACATGGCCAATGAGTGGGATTACAGTCCAGAACATGGAAAGCAGAATGTAACATGGCATTAGTAGTTTGACCCACATTATAAGTGTTCAGTGGAGCAAAATGAAAAGTTTGCTGCGAGGAGCTTATTTTCAAGACAAGATAACCTGGAAGACTAAAAAACAAGGATCACAGTGGAATGACCACTAGAAGAAACCTTGATTTTAACCTTACCAGTCATCAGTTAAAATCAACACTGAATGCTTTTATTATACAATCATGTGCCACTCAAGAGGTATGCATTACCGAACTGACAGGTGAGCTCATCAGTCTGGATCATGTGAAACTAACTTCTTTGAAGATTTTTAAGAATTCATTTCCTATTCTGTTGCCACAGATTGCCTAAACTGAATATTATCTCTCTAAACGCATCTATAAACAAAATGTCTAAACTTTCTTAGAACATTGTCAGCATAACAGTGAAATGTTCAACTATACCATGTCCATCCTAAAGACAGAGTACAAAATACCAGAAATGACACTTTATTTTTTAACTTTTATTACTCTTGTGTTACTGAACATGAAAAATTCTTTCTTTTCACTGATTTTTATGGAAAAATACTTTTTAAAACTGCATTTTATTGCTCAAAATGTTAGTAACCAGAGTCACATTTTAAAAACTATAAATGAAAAATAATGGTATCAACCATGGTCACATATACTTGAATTCTGAAGATTTCCTTCATGGTAAACAACACACACAACTTAGACGTAATATAAAAGGACTGAAAATTCAGACTTTTGCCACAAACTGTTTTTTCTCTCCTTTTGCTATGTGGGTACACGGCAGGTGACTAAAAAGACACATGCTTGAGATATTAACAGTTAAGATCTGAATTCCCTCTTCTGCAGAACCTGGGTCTGTCTGCTACCGATCAGATCTCCACAAAACATAAACAGAAAAATTTTGCCTACTATATTTAACAAATCGCTTCAGCAATAAATATTAATATCTTTTCCCAAAAGAACTCAGGCACACAAGTTGATGCTGGAAGCATCATATTTTCAACCGTGATAGGGAAGTTTGTTCTTTTCTGTTACACAGATTTTAAATCATCGCTAAAAGTATTACTCTGGACAGAAGAAAATATAAAAGTTCCACAACAAAATTTCTTAATAACAGTAGAGTTGTTAGTAAACGGATAAACCATGCTATTTCTGCATGTCTCTGTGGTCTAAATTTCTAATTGCATAATAAACTTAAAAATTTTTGAAGCTCCTTGTTCCTTTAGCTACAGAAATTACTGTTAGGCTTTGAAAGTAAGAGAATCTATCGCTATTTCATAATTTGTAACATTTTTGCAGGCCTCTATAAAAGGTTGGAGTAAAATTGCTTGTAATGGATTGTTTTCTCCTTCTAGCAATCTTAGATTTCCTTCTTTCTCAAAACTGACCTGAACAGCTTTTGTTTTTGCAGGTCTGAGGCTGCAGAGGGTTAATAGCACTTCTTTAAAAACTGCAATCATTTAGGACTAGGGAAATTCTTTATTTTTTATTTCACAGAAGAATAAAGGACTATGAAAGCTCAAAATTCAGAAATTATTTTTCCAGTACAGTTCCTCTATATTAAGTTCAAAATACCAGGACAACTCCTTTTATAAATTTGAGAATCGATAGAACAAACTTATTTATGGTAAGTCATTCATGCTCACCTTCTTCTACTTCACTCACAAAATCTCTTTCTTACTAGCTTAGTTGAGAAACTGAAGGTTTATAAAGTGAAATTTTTTGATCATATTTTTCATACAATAGTAATTATGGTGGTGGGAACTGAAAAGATGGCAAATAATCATAGTAGACTTCATTATGTGTTGCTGGCTTCCTAAATACAGGACACAGATTTCACTGTCCTAGGTGCTGTCAGCAGGGGCAGAGTGGGTTCTCCTTTTTCTCCAAGGGAGGTCTGGAGAGCATCATGAGGATATTTTCACTGTTATGCAACTTAAACAAGCTTCATTCCTTGTTAGGTTTTAAAGTAACAAAGTAATTACACGAAATATAGCAAGGACTGAGATGGTGATTATTAGGCAGCAGTTGTCTTGAAGTAGGAAATTGAGCTAAAAATATAAGTCAAAATATATAAAGAGATATATTTCCATATTTTCATTACATTCTTGTTCATTTGTCCCTATAAAGACAAAAACTTTCATTTTTGCCTGTGGCATGAATGGAAAATTAAAAACAGAGCTTTAAAAGCTAAAATTACAGCCAGATATATTTAATAGTACCCTTACTGTTGTTGTTTACATAGTTTAAGAACTCTCAGCTCTTTGCATTCTATTTTAATTGGAGAGAAATCAGAGCAAATCCTGTTTGAGCAGCTTTTCAGTCTGCATAGAAAATAACAAGTTAGGATTTTTTTCTAATATGTCGTACTACAAAAACATTTAATCTCATACAATATTACAGCTGAATGACAAAAAAAATAAGAAAAATGTGCATCATATACATTTAGGTTCTTCAGTTTTAAAAAAACCACAAAACTTTCCCTGAGGTTTTGTTTTTGTTTTTGTTTTGAAAGTTAAGTCTCTACAGCAGTATTTCTTTATGTAAAGTACTTCTAACCATCACAAAGTTAGAGTTTCCAGACTTTGTGCATTGGTATTCAACAGCAGTACCCAAATCATTTTAGCAAGCATACCTACCCAGGGAAGCACTTCTACATACAGAAAAATGTTTGCTCTTTACAGTCTAGGTTAATGGACATTAGAGGAGAAGAAATGTATTTTATGCAGAAGGAAAATAGGACAATCACATTGTGCTCTTGATTTTCTGTGCTAAGCACAGCACCAGTACAGATCACAATACGCACACAGGATTAACAGGTCTGAAAATAATCTTAGCAGCTTTCTCCCTATTCTCCATGTCAAATGTTGATTGGCTTGTAAAAAGGTGCTTCCCTACATTTGGCTGGTGAAACTGATACAAGTGCAAGCACAGGTTTCTTATTTCAAGGAAGCTGAAATAAGTTTCTCGAATAAGACTAAATAGTTCACTATAGCTGGGTTCAGATGAAGGAAAATAACAAAATGGCTCACCCTGAGTTATCAGTATGGCAAAATATTTTGTATCCAAAAACAAAACCTCAGGAAAAGGTTTTTATCTTATCATAAAACACAAAGAGTTTGTTGCTCTGATTTGTGTTGTATCTAGTATGTAGCAAGCCTGTGGAAAACTAGAAATGCACTTCTACAATGCGGACCCAGTGTAAAGCTGGAATAGACAAGAGTTATAGCAGTTTACTTGAGATTTTTTCTTCTCTAAATACTATTTCAAGACAACCATTTTTAATTTTCTGTACGTAACATAAAATTATAAGTAAATACTTACACAGTACTTAATGACGAAGATGAGCTGTGTGAGTAGAATAATTAAGACTGAAAAACTACCAATGCACTCATCAGAAATATTCACAAGAGCTGGTAGTAGAGGACACTCACCTCACAACAAATGAACTAAGTTTTGTGGACAGGTAAAAGAAAGAAGAACTTGCATAATTACCCTTCTAAACCTATGACCATGAATCAGATGCCATATTTGAAATTAATATAATGAAATAATAAACCAAATATAAAGTCTTCAAAGCACCGTCTTTCCCAAGAAGTCAAAAATATGAACTGAAAGTTTTTGGAAAATGTTTAACTGATGTAGCCTTCTGAATATGGAGATGAAGAAGTGGTAGAGAGGAGAAAAGTACAAAATCTGAGAAAATAAATTTTAAAGAATTTCCAGTAAAGACAAGGTAATAAAAATATTCATTGAATGGTCATTCTACTTCCCCATGACTGCCTTTAAATAAACTTCGTAATGTTAAAGGTGTTAAAGAACAAAAGCAGAAGAAACTTTAGAGGACCCTGAGAAAGCACTTTCTGTAAGAGATGCAAACTGATTGTCTAGCCCACTTGAAACCATTTTCTTTCATTCATAAACAGACACATATTTAGATTTACAAGATTTTAAAGGTATCTGATCCTGAAATATTAAATTTTTCTCCTTTACAATCATCACATCAGTGCATAGTAGTTTTTTAGTTCCTAGTATAGTTTTTGCTACATTAAATATATTGAATAAGCACTAATGAGTTTTTGAACAGATTTAGAGGTTGTTTTTGAAATTCTCATTGCTCTTGTACTCCTGAAACACTTAGGTTCCTTTTAAAATGTTATTTAGACTCCAGAGAAATCTGGAGCACAGTATCCTTGCTAAGTTGCCAACAGATTATACAGAAAAATTATACCTTTTCTGTGACAGAAATGTTTGCAAAAAAGTAGAAAAAATAAAATTATGATCAATCGCCTGTATTTTCTATTTCATACAACACTAAAATTTAAATTATTTTTTTACTTATCCTATGATTTGTCAAAGGAAACTGAGAACTTTTTTCTTTAACTTCCAAATCATATTGTTATCCCACTAAAGTTAATAGGATGATTCTCTCTGAATGCACTGCATCAGGGCTAAAAGGATTGAAGGCATTTATGGCTCACAATGGCAGAAAAAAATCAAGTAGATGGCTGTGACCCCACAGCTCTCAGACTGTCCTGGACTTGTCTGAAGTCAGAGCAATCTGTCAGTAGAACTCTTACTACACCATAGCGGGTAGCCAATGCACAAATATTTATTTTTTTAGTTGTTTGATATTAATTTGCAATAAAATTAAATCCTTTGAATTAATTCGATAATTACTTTGAAGCTTTCAGACACTTGTCATCAGCTAAAAATAAACTGGATTTTCAAACTCTTTGTTTGCAATAGCTAGTGTCGTTAGGTGACCTAAGAGAATCAGTAACACTATTGGGTTGGCTGTAAAAAGTTTGATTGAAAGACATTGACAATTTTTTGTCACTTAGCATTTTAATGGAACACTAAAATCAGTCATGTAATACAAGAAATTACAAGTTGGAGTTCAACCGTGCTGAGTAAAGTGTGTTTTGTAAATGAATAAGCATGGTGAAAAATACATCATAATTGCATAATAATCATATTTCACAGGTAACAAATCCCATATTATATTTCTTAATAGGCTGGTGACAGCTCCAAGTTAACCACCTATTCTTAAAGTAATTTCTGAAAAAAAAACCATAAAGGCTGATCTGTCTTCTCAGAGTTGCTCATGGGTAAGATAATAGGTGATGCCAAATATTTTTAGGAACATGACTAATGGATATCCCAAATCCTTGCCCTCGAAACAGTCTGATAGTCTCAGAAAAGTGTTGAGTACCTACGTACCAAAAATCAGGTTTCTCTGATAATTCTGGTTTACCCTTATCATTTCTCTTTTGAAATTTTAGAATGCTAGAGGGAAAATAAGTGTGGTATCTTTGAGATAAGACTACCAGTCTCCCTTTTAATTCAAGGGTCCAAATGCTGATATGCCAATTGCAATCTACAGAAGCCAGAAGTGCAAACAATTATATGATTTGTTAAATACTTCCCTTATACTTTATTATGTTAGTGTGCACATCTGCCTCTTGACTGCAGCAAGTAAATTTTTTCCATAGTTCTCCTAGCAAATAAAATAGGTAGATCTGCCAGAACGTCATGATTACCCTAATAATACATTACCCTAGGATTTAGCTTGAAGTCACGTACAAAATCTTCAATTTCTCCTGTTGAGTGCAGACATAAATGTTTAAGAGTCCCCAAGGATGGTGAGAGACACTGGAAGGAAACACAATCACTATGAAGATGATGAAAATATTGAAGATTAGCCAACATAGATAATAAATAACATAAAAGAAAGACCCTGTTCTCTAATGTTCCCTGAGAGCTATTCTAAGCACTGCTTATGTCAGCCAATTGGCCAGTAGTGGAAAGAGGATTCATATTGTCTGGATGCATCAAGTAAATAAAGATTTTCATCCAGGACAACTATCTTTTCATTGTTGTGTTCTGCAGGGAAATTTAATTCCATAACATTCTGATCTCCTCACATTTTGCTTTGTTGCACATAAATTAAGCCCCTTTTTTTTCACTTTCCCTAACAGCTGCTCTAGTATGAAGTACAGGTGGATCTGACATCTTCAGCTTTAACAGTCTGCTGGCTAGTACAGAGCAGGACATTAGAAAGCCCTCAGAGACAGGCTGTGGCCATGCTTAGTGACATGCAGCTGAGCTTCCAGGCTTCTCTCACTACATTAGACAGGGCAGGATTCAGGCAGAGCAGCAGCAAGGAAATTGAGTACCTTTCAAAGGTCAGTGGGGTTTAATGTGAATTCTTTCACCTCAGGTATACTGTAGCAAAATACTTATCTTTTAATAAATGAGAAAATTCTTATTGAAAGAACGTTTTAGCATCAGCTTTACTGATTTGCAAATTTCCTGAACTGCTTCTCATAAAGTATATGGGAAGGTTTCTACTGTCAAAACAAAAGAGTATGGGAATTTAAAAGAAAAGAAAAAAAAGAAAAAAACACACAAGTTTAAATAAGTCTTCATTGCTTGTGGAAACTGCAATCCTAGTTATTATATTAATAAACAAGGACATGCAAAATTCAAGGTTTTTTACAAAGTTGATTTGTCTACAGTGCACAGTCATGAACAAAAGGCATTTTTATATTCTAAGCAACAAAATCTGACAGTTATTTTACCAACTTTTTCAACATATCTCTTTAATGAGCAAGTTAAAACTTTATTTTCCTTGGAAAGCCTACCTTATTTAAGGCACCCTAATAAACTGCATTTATTTTTATATTATTAGATTTAAAGATCATCTTTTTCCTTGACTAGCTGACATGATTGAGTCTGCCACAATCTTGTCTCCAGTAGGACTTCATTGTGGCCTAATCAGCATAGGTTTTCTAAGTCTGGATTAAGATAATCTTTTCTTCCTCTTTGGAAGACACAGTTTACAGGTTTCAGACTGAGACAGGAAGTTGAGAGATGCTTAGATCAGGAATGTCTGCTGCAACAGAAGAACTTGAATAGCCTTTCAGAAGAGAGGCAATAGATAAGCCTTAGTTCTTGATTAAAAGGGATAATATCACAAATATGTATTGGAGGAAAAACTGAACCCTTGGTACTTTGAGAGGGTACACACTGGGGACAAACGAAAGTCCCAGATTTTGAGAAAAAGTGAAACACGCTGGATATGAGTTGTTTCTCTCAAATTTCTTGCTCCCTGAGCATCTCTTGATACTGGATTACAAGGTCCCATCTGACTTTTAGGTTGACTTGAACTCACATCTACAAAAACTTCCTTTTGAACGGACAGTTTTACACTCTGAACCTCTGTGTGAATGTAGAGATATGACTCCGAGGAATGGTTCGTGCTATTGCAGTCTCAATGTCCGCTGTTGCTCAGTGTCATACAATAAATCACACAAAGATAAAGCACACACAGTCTCCACAGAGATGGTTGGAGTCAGTGCTGCATAGGCTGGAAACCTTCTCATTTGAATTGGAAACAGAATCTGCTAGCTTCCTAAAAGGAAATACTGTGTGTAGACTTGCCCATTGAATGACTTCACTAAAATGCTAAACTAAAATAATCAGAAACATTTAGCTATAATTTTTGCAGACACCATTGATAGTACAGGCTTCCCAACTCTAAATGTGTTTTGCATTTGTTTAAGGTTTGAAATAATTGGGCCTGGTCTTAATTGTGCCAGTGCAACAACAAGTTACAGAGTTGTTTTACTGCCTTAAAATACTTTTAATGAAACTTAATTGTCTGATTGAGTTACTGTATATTCTTTAAACACACCAAGGGAAAGAGAATTAATCAAATTACTTTCTTATGAATAAGAAGAAAAACACTTTCATGGAAATTTTGTAATTGTTCTGGAGAAGCTTTTTTGAATGAGGTGCCAAGGATTCACATTTGCTGTGCACCAACCTGCTGTCCCACTGCTGAGTGCCAGATGGAGAAAGAGCAAGTCTTCTGCAGCCACTGATATCTACAGCTGAAACCCCAACCTTTCACAAAGTCACAAGAAAGACATCAATTTGTGCCAGTTTTGTGTTTGTTTATGATATCTATAACTTGAGAAAAAGTGTGTTGTAATTAAAGGTATTAGTGAAAAGGGCAGCAAAAAAAGTCTAAGAAGATGGGACCCTTGGAGGTAAAACTATCAATAACTAGAAATCTACAATTCAGGGAAAAAAGCCTGAAGGGGAACATGATTTGGCTTCACAAAGTCATTTAGGTATTGTGAACTAAGCAGAGAACTGTTATTCAGCTGGTCATTCTGGATAAGAGTCAGCAACATCCATGAAACTAGTATAAAGTTGGCTTAAAACAGGCAAAAAAAATGATTATTTTCTCAGCAGGTCAGGAAATTTCAGAGCCTATGGTCCAAGTTGTGGAGGAAAGCAGTAGATGTTCAACAAATTTATTAGAAAAAACAGGGCCATAAATGGATTCCAAAATGACTGGGAAGGCTGTTCCCTCTAATACTCCAAGTACATCAATCATGAATGCTGGAGAAGCACAAGTTAGAAGAATTGCATGAAGTAGTCAGCTTTGCAACCTCTTCTTAAATACCCCATAATGCTACTTTTTGAGGCAGAATGCAATGTTGGGTAGACCATTAGCGTAACCCAGTAGAGCACTTCCTACATTCAGTGATCTTTGGGCATGACTGCAAGGGAACAAATGGTGTGATGAAGGTCTTAAAACTGAACTGAAAGTGAAAAGTAGTTCAGTTTCATAAATAATACAAATCATTACTTCCAACAATGACAGCTGACTGTTTCTGGAACTTCTTGCCCCATAGTCATTCTAGGGATATCTGCACAGGTCCAGGAGTTGGACTCGATCCTTCATAGATTGTCCACTGAATCTGTTACTTTTAAAGTTTTGTAAAATTTTTAGACATGAATATCTTCAAACATGGATAAAGTGTGCAAGAACTTTGCATCCTGAGGGGTTAAAAACACTAAAAAACACCAACAAAAGCAAACAAACAAAAAGAAGATGAAAATAAACCAACAAAAAAAATTCAAACTCCACTTCAGGATCACTTTGTGGTGGTGAAGGAAGCCTAAAGTTAGTCAGAGGATTTGCGTTTCCTGGAGCTATTTCAGCTTGAAAGTTTAGATTTTCACAGAAAACTTCCTGAGACTGTCTGAAAAAATGGAAAGAATGTTTGTTCATTTGAAGTAATCTTTTTCAGAGAGCTATCTAAGCAAAAAATATGATAAAGCTTGTCTGTAGGTGGGATTAGACTGAAGGACTTTCCCAGTCCCAGACCCACATCCATTTCACAAATCTATGTATACAGTTTCATACTACCGGGAACAAAATCTGCTTCCCCTACAGCATATTGGTGTGGTGAAAATAGCAGAGAAGGATTTCTAATCCCTTTTAAGTTTTAAATATGCTTGTTTCCAAGATAAGGAACATAAGGCTGGCAAGTTGTGTAAGACTTTCCAGGCAGGAACCCTCAGTGTTGGAGCAGAGCAGAATTCTGCCAAGGAGCACCAAGCTCCACTGGTGCTGGATGGATACTTTGCCCAACCTGAGCATGAAACATGGGAACTAACAGCACCTCTGAGCTCTTAGTTGGACCTAGGCTTGAATGCCAGCATGCATCTGTCACTGAGGTCCGCAAAACTGTGGCAGACACAGCAACAATACAAGTTATTACACAAAACAAACAGCCTAAATGAAGTAATAAGTCTACAGCATTTTCATGTGCACAGAAAGTTTTAGTCTCTATAATAATACCACCATTTCTGGAAACAGATTCAGATCTTCCCCAAACTGTACCACTGTAAGTGAATTTCTATATCTCTGAGCCTTTCCCTCAAAACTCTTATTTGAATGTTAGTAGTTCTACAGGATTTCTTGTTTTGTTGGGTTTTTTTTATTTACATTCATCGTAACACTGGCCAATTAAAGAAACCTAGATAGCTTTATCACCAATTCAAAATTCCCTTTCCCTTCTCCTTTGTGGAACCACTTAGCCTGTCTCTGGTATTGTTTCTCTCTGTTCAGCCAGCTTATCCAATCTTAGCTGCTTCCTCTAGTATAATCTTCCATGTTTGTGACTCTTGGGGGACCTGCCTTTCATTTTTATTGCCCCACCCACTGGAAAGTTCTTTGCTCGTTATTTTATTTTAAAGCTTTCAAATTTTCAGTAGTCTGACTTATTTCCTCTCCATCAATCAAGTAGTCTGAAAGCAAAATAAAAAAAAAAAGAAGATAAATCTATGAAAGAAATGGTACTGTATTTATACTGATACTCTTGAATTTAGGTCAGTATGGCAAAGAGATCTGAGCTCCACAATGTACAGAATAAAGGTCTATGGAAAAAGCAATCCACTCCTTTCTTCATCATGGAAATACCAAGTCACTGTACATTCACAAATGGGTTATACTTCAAAGAAGTTGCATGTCTTGCAAAATAATGAGTTGTTAGCTATGACATTTAAGAAAAGGATTACTGTGAACTTATTTTAAAAGGTAATCTTATTTCTCTTACTCATGGTGACTCATTGGTTATGACATTTGATTTAGAAACATACCATACAGAGATAACTGCCCAGGGTGTTATTCGTAATCAGTGTCTGACAAACACTGAGTAGCAGGAAACCAGGACAACTGAGGTTGTCTGCTGTGCTTGCTCTGAGGGCACAGGAGGAGCGCGCTTAGTTCTAATCTTTGACCTTTCAGTAAAGCATTATGGAACAGGCAACCAGATAAACACTATTTTGAAACAAACAAAGTGAACTGAAAAAATCAAGGTTTGGTCTTCCATCCAGTTGAGAAATGTTCATACTTAAACCTATGTAAATTATAGGTTCATTTTGTTTCACAGCAGAAAAAAAATGAAATTTCAAATTTATGGAAGTGTATCAGGGATTTAGTATCTAGAAGAGAAATGGCCCTTTTTTTAATACTGCCAACTTCTAAAATAAATATGGAGAAGGAAAGAAATAATCAGTACATGAAGATGAATGTTGTGGGATATGACTTGGGGGAGAAAGAACAGTGCATAGCTGCGTAAAAATGCAATAGCTAGTAAATGCAAACTGCTTGTGAGATGTCAACGGACATCATCCTGATCAACATCACAAAATATTATGAAGCCTGCATGTGACTGCTGCAGCAATGGTGTGACGCAGACAGGGAACAGAGTTATAACAGAAATTACTTGTCAAATGTTTGGGGTTTTTTTAATTAACAGGTATATTGGGTTTTGCCACAGAGATATTAGCAAAATTTTTGAGCCCAACAAAGCCTGGCTTGACTAACCAGATCTCTCTGGACCTTCTCATGAACCCTAACTGAAGTACTGAGAGAAGTAGGTCAGTCAATCTATATATTTTAAATATATATATGTCAAAATGTATACTCTGGATATTTAGACTCACGAGGAAGGAAAGAAATGCTCCAGACTCTACTAAAACAGAACAAATTTCTGAGTAAAAAATTGAAGCTCAAGTTTGTCATAACAGTGGGAATGCAGCAGCCCTTCGCTTGGACACCAGACAGTACAACAAATGCATCTGAAACACATACTGTATGGCCAAAAAACCATTTCTTCCCTTCCTGTGTCAATGTAAATGGAATAAACACTTCTTTCAATAGTTTTCTAACATTATTGAGTCAGAATATGTCTAAATTAAAACTACATATTTTTGTATACATAAAGGAAAAAAAAAGCAATGAATACCAAAATGCTTAACAAGGTACAGTTGTGGCTTCCAAATGTCTTCCCTTTTAGGTATCACACTGATTTCTTTGGCTTATAAAATCTAGAACACATTATATTATGTCAAATTTTGACAAGTCAGAATGATGACGCTTTAAAAGGCACTGTTTATGTGCATTCTAGTTGGAACATATATTTCACTTTTGCTGTGAATTTGCCTTCTTAAATACTTTCCTCTAAAGCTTAACTAATGCGTAGAGGAACAGTACGTTCCATCCATATGTGTCTGTAACATCCACTTGAGGTAAAGCACTGTTTATTTTAGGATCCATTTGCCATTGAACTGTGGAGGGAATGTGATACAATTCTAGATTCTGTTGTAGACTGAGAAGGGCAGGTGATAATGAACTGTTATCATCTTTCTTTAATATTTTAACAAAAGGAAAAATAGATTTGGAAGATTTCTTGCGTGAAGTGTTCCTACCAAATATTAGATTAGATGCTGTCTGTTATGATAATATTGCTTTCTGGAGCCTCTTTTCAGACAGACAGCTGCAGTACTTTGGCTAAATATTTAACAAAACATTTGACTAAAGACATCAGTTTATTTACTAGACATTTGTTGAGATATTTAACATAATAAAAGAGAGAGAGTATTTATGGTTTGTTAAGAAAACACCTTATTTTTAAAACGTTTTTAGCAAACACATAGAGAACACCTACTGGTGGCCATGGGTTTGCCCAGAAAGGAGAGTAACCTAGTCCATCGAGTACCCTGAAATAGAGTTACACAATACAAAGTTTTCTGACCAAGTTGCTTGAGCATGAAAAGAGAAAGAAACAAGTTTGGAATAGCCAAGAGAATGTGTCTTGACTGACCACTTGGCCAGCCAGCAAGCGCTTTCTTCTCTTGGCCTGCCAGTTAGGGCTAGCAGGTTTTTTATAGGTATTCAGACACATATGTGTAGGTATATATAGACCTTATTAGCCTGTAGAGAAGCCAGCCCTGAGCCAGTCCATGGTTGTCATCACGAGTGTACTCTGCTCCATTACAGATAATGAGCCCTTCTGTATTTGGAGAGATAAGGAGCAAACCACAGATACACATGAATGTCTCTGCCAGAGAAAGCTGTGGCCCAGCACAAACAGTACCAAGGAGGACCTGATAACCCCAAAGGACCTGGCTCCCCATGATCAGTTACAGCAGCCCCCATAATATCAAATACTGCCTCTGCTGCCTATTTTTTTTTGCCTATTTGTCCTGGGTAAGGAAGAATTAATATTATAACTATCCTCTCATATTAGGCCTCACCAACAGAAAAATGTCTAGATGGTAACATTTTAAGACCTAAAAAATAGGTGCAATGACTTCAAAGATTTTCAGTGGCCTGTAAAGCTGTACTAAATAAGGTAAAAACACTTCACAGAGTAAACAAGCTTAAAAGGAGCATCTGAGCTCGTGCTACAGGTTTATTGGTCAACATGCCATGATGACACCTGTACTGTGGAAATGAACAATGCAGAAACTATAAAAGAGACTTGGATTTTTAAGATCCATCATGTTATTGGTAATATATTTTCTAATGAATAATTATTTTCAGATTCTATCTTCAGCCTGAAGAAAATAATTCCAAAATATGTTATAATTTTATCCATCTTAGGGTAAGTATAAACATTATATATTAGTAAATTTATTTTTTTTTATTTTTAGGGATTTGGGAGCCCTGAAATTGGTTTAACTTTAAAGTATTTTACAGAAAATTTTTATTATTTATTTCAAAGATGTTTAGAGGCAGCTACAAATTTTGCACTTCCTTATTTACCGTACCTCCTACAAATATAATTTTGTGAAGATCATCAATACTGGGTAACATGTGGAAAAGCCTTTCAATGGAGCAACTTTAAAGAATGAATCATCTCATTTCCAGAAGACAAATCAAGCAGTCCTGGCCATGTGGTGGAAAATATAGGCAATCTGGCTGGATGTATTATGTCTATTTAAAGACACAACTGGAAACTAAATGGGAAGTTTGACACTTTCATGCGTCACAAGTGAAAAGGCATAATACTGCCCTTGTGCATAGAAATTGGGAGCATGGTACTTAGAACTATGGGCAGTATTCTCTTATTACTTGCGCACATTACAGGTATGAGTTGCATCATGTAATTCAACATGAATTGTGCCCCCCCTTCCCAGTGTGCTCAAGAAGTTGGCATACATTTCATTAACATCTCCAGCCTCTAAACATAACAAGAGTATTCAAGTGAAATGCTTTAATTATGTGACTGTGTTTTTTACTTAAGTAACAGTTATGAAAGAATGAAATATTTTGTTGCCCCAGTGTTTGAACTATTCTTCGCTTTCTGCTAGCTGAAAAGTTTCAATATTATACATGTGGTACCTTTCAAAACAAAACACCAATTAAAAATAACTAACTGGAACACTGAGAAATTCATGTTCCGTGGAACATTGAGAAACTCGTGTTCCATGGAACAACAAATTGTTTCAAATCGGTGGTACAGAACTGAATTGGCAGCATTACAGTTATTAATGCTGCTTTCTCAGTTAATCAGGAGAAACCTTTTTCTGGCAGCCTTCTGTGTGTATTTTCATTGCTTACTGTGACACATATATACAATACAGAGCATAAAATGTAATAATATGGATATGAAGGAAAGGTGTGACAAAAATGTACTTTTTATGAATCACAAAAAGTATTTTGTAAATGCTGAGATTCATTATGGTCTACAATAATTCCTGTTCTTAATTTGCATTGTAATTTGTTCTTTTCTTCTTGTACTTCTAGTATTATGATGTTTTTCCCTTTCTAAGTGGTATAATTATACATTGAAAATCTGCATTGGTTCCTTTCATATAAGAACATATATTGACGTTCCTACGCACAAACTTGGAAACCCTTAATTTGCAAATTTTTATATTATTTATACCTGTTCAGAACACATGTAGAGTAGACACAGAAACAGTGGAGATGGATACATATCGTGATGGAATGTGGTGCATGGATCTACCATTCAAAAGTATACTACTCTGTTACATGACAACCTAATTTGTACTTTACATGTTTCCAACTCTAACTTAGAAGTTTGCTCTAGTGATTTTTGGAAAATCTGTTCATGTTGTGGTTTACTCATTTTGGATATGATTGCAGCATGAAGCCTTCTTTGCAAGAAGTAAAACTTGTTCTAGCTGCTCATAAAATTTTCCCCAGAAGTGTTTATAAAAGCTAATAAAAAAGAAAGTGCTCATTATTTTTGATAAGCAGTGAAGGATTGGAAATACATATTTCAATAACAGAGCTAAAGCTATTTGGGAGTAAAGAAGGATATATATGCATTTTTAAACTGATAAGTGTTTCTTAAACCATGAATTTTCATGAGTCACTTACCTCAGAGTTGAAAACTTTAAGCCTTTCTTTTAGCTATGGTTAAGTGGAGGGAAAATACACCCAGTCCCAGCTAATGTCAAATCCAGCTTTAAAATATTGGGATTTAAAGGATGTATAATACCAATAAGTCTAAAACTATTAGGGCTTCCTAGTGAGAATGTACAGGACTGGTTTATGTAGTTTTTGACAGAGAACTTAAATTAGCCCTGCAACATGGATGGTGTAACTTTTCCTGCTGCCTGGGAAAGAAATGCTGTCAAGCTCTAGGTTGTGGTGATGGCACTTAGTCTGTATGAGTCTAATAAAAGGGCAGAGTGTATGCAAGTTTCTCCGATTTTAGATTTTTTTTCTCTTGGTCAGAACTTTGAAGTCTTTTTAAAGCTTTGTTCTCTTCCTCTTTTCCAAGCTAATAAAAAGAATTATTATTACTACCACATTTGTGTCTCTTGGATTTTATTTTGGCTAATGCAAGCATTTTTACAACATGATCTTGGACAAACGAGCAATTAGAATTAAGGAGCCTTATCCAACAATTACAGCACTTATTGCAATTATAATAGTAACTTAGTAAGTTGATGACTTACTGAGTTACCCAAATGATAAATTTTTATTTTGTTTTTAAAGTCAGCAAAAGCTTAATGCTAGAGTTTTGTAATGAGCCTGTGGTAACCAGATTTGTAGTCTGAAGCCTTCGTCTGCCACACTGTTAGCCATCAAAAGAGCCCTGTCCTACCAAGCTTTCTATTTTCACAACAGGATATCTGGTTTCTTTTATGAGGATACAGCTATGTTAATTTGGTTTAGTGGTTTGTTGGAGGTAAGCATGCTCTTCACAGCACAAACACCAAAATCCCCTTAAAGCAGTTCCTCGTTAATAGCTGGGGTCTGATTGGCAGCATTGCATTGTAAAGTGTGATTTGGTTGGATAAATATGTTTAGTCTAGTAAGCACTTTAGTGATTGAGTGTC
Organism: Illadopsis cleaveri; assembly: GCA_013399915.1. Taxonomy (NCBI): domain Eukaryota; kingdom Metazoa; phylum Chordata; class Aves; order Passeriformes; family Timaliidae; genus Illadopsis; species Illadopsis cleaveri. Next base: position 520,728 of record VXBB01022695.1, read on the forward strand.
TGTTAATGGATAAAGGTGGATTATGGCGAAACCTCTACAGGCTGTCATTGAGCACTTAGAGTTGTGAGATGTCATGGGGGGAATGGAAAACAAACCGGCACTGTGGAAAACCTCACCAACTATAAAATATTTTAAATATTTGATGCCATTTCAGCATTTAGGCTTAAAATCATATTTCACTTGAGGAAAACAAAGCAGAGCAGACTGTGCAACTCATTGCCTCCTTGTTTGGCCTTAAAGAAAGCAGACCCATTACATGCATCTGGGCATATTCAGAGAGATCTTTCTGAGCACATGACAGTCAAAAAGCCACCAGCTACCTGGAGGGTAAGTGCAGAGTAGCTATAATTTTTCTTAGGTGTGTACTGTAAATCTTTTAATGCACCAAGAAGCAATGCAAGCCTGTGCAGTTTTATAAAATGGTATGCTTGTTTGCAGCTATACAAACTCATTTCTTTTTTTAACACCTTCTCCAAAACAAAGGTTTTTGCAATGCCACCCCTCCTCCTTCTCCCTCTAAATACTTAGAGGAAGACCTTTCTTGCTTTCAAAAAAGGTAATCTGATCCTCCTTACACACCACCAACAAATGTCATTTTTTTCCTCTGCTCAGGTGTACACAGCTTTTTTATGAGGTGTTAAATATCAGCTTACTTGAGGACTTCAAATGGCCTTAAGGCCAAGTGGCAGATACACAGGCACATACACAGAAAGTCTCCATTTCTGGTGGGTTTTAAAACCTGTGTGTCTTTATTGATGGCCATGGTATAGTGATTTGTAATGTTTGATTATCATACTGCAAAGTATGGCCTAAAGTAGCAGGTGAATCATACACCCAGACTATTTAGTGTTCATACTTAGACACTAAGATTTGGTATGTCTTTTTAAGCCATTAAGCTGAAAATTTCCTTGGGTTCTTGTGGGATTTTTTGGGTGAGTAGAGGTTTGTTATCAAGGAAAAGCCTGGAAATCTTCCTTCTCTTTTCCGGTCTCTTTTATTCTTTTCTTTTCAAAGATATCAGACCCATGCCTTGCAGTTAATAGCTACCATGTGTCAGTATATGTTCAAGGCCACAAAATTTTAAAAAAACTCTTGTGAAACTTTTAGAGCGGAAAACTTATCCCTGCTTAGTTTTGGGAAGCTGCTTGCAGCTTCACTGTAAACCAAAATGTTTCCCACACTTTGTTCATCTGGTTAAGACTGCCTCCACAGGAGGTCTACCTTTTGGTCAAGTCCAAGTTAACAGGGTGGGTAGTGGCTTTTCCACCAGTTATGGTCTTTACTGTAGGTGCTCTTCTAAAAGATGTATTAAATCTCAAATGTATTTCATGGACTTGAAAGGAGCCTAATGATTAAGTCAGTTCTTTCTATTATGCTATCCTAAAACCAGGCTAGATGGTTATAAAAGTTATTTCTGGCTGAGTGGCATCCTGGAGATGAAATTCCTCACTAGAATCCTTGCAACCACTCCCATACTGCAAAAATTTAACACAGAGAAAAACAGAATTGTAGAAAATCTTTTCCTGTGCTTCTTATCACAATTCTTCTTTCTTGAATGAGGTAATAAATCACCATTGCAATTATTGGTTTCATATAACACTATTGCCTCATGTCACAGAAATCTTGCTCTTGGCTGTTAATTGTTAGCAATAATAAGACAGAAAAAGGGAAGGATTTTTTTATTAATATATGAAAATATGTTTTATTGGATACACTACTTTTGATTTAAATACTGCATATAGCTTATTTGCAATATAGTTGTAAAATCATGAGCAATATTTGCATTTGAAAACTGCAGACTGACAAGATATGAATGAATCAGGTGATAACAGAAGTGTAATTTAAAAGTAAAATGAAGGATGGAGAAGGTAAGGAAAAAAGTAAGCTGTCTGAAGAAAAAGAAGTAAGCAAAAGATTCAGTGAGACAGAAGAAGAAGGTGAATATAGATGCCTTATAAGTGAAAACAAACACTAAGAATGCACTGATTCTAGAGACAATCAAATATTTTGCAGTAAATCTTTTTGGGTTTGTGTAAAGGAGCTGGGAATTAGATAACAAATATAACCTCAGGGAGCTTTAATTCTATGCCATGGACAAGAAATTTAGTTTAGGACATTTCAAAAGAAAATTCAGAAATGTTGGCTGGATTATAAATGTTTAATAATGTTATTAGTCTAATGAGAAATATGAATGCGACCCATGAATTTAGGAATTTTGGGGTCAATATCTTAAAGTGATGCCAATGACTCTTAGACAACAAAGTTCTTTTTCTAGAAGTTAGACATAGCTGCAGACACTCAGGCCATCTTGGACTTGTTTTGCTAGCATTTCCAGTTTTGCTCTTGCATCTTTATTTTTCTGTAAAATTAATAATTTTGAGATTTAAAAGTGTTTTTGTCTCCTAAGCTGCTGCATGGTGCTTTCACGTTAAAGACAGGATAAAAAAACAGACTGGCTAAACAGGGGAAACAGTAAAAACGGCGCATAGGAAAGTGCTCTAGGTGCATGAACTAATCAAACAAGAGAAAACAGGCATTAAAGAGCAAGGAAGTAATTTAAACTGCTGTAATTTTAAGTAGTAGCATACCTAAACTGGAGGCAATTTTTTTGAGCATAAATGGTTCCTTAATATTAAATAGACACATACATACACACAATATGTACATAAATACTAGCTGGGGTTTTTAGTTGGGTAACTGGGTTTTTAGTTCTGGTTCACGACCTTGGCACTAGTTTTCTTATCTTGCTCCAGTGTAGTTTTTCTGCTGTGGTTAGCCTGAACCGCAACACTGTACCTCTGTTCCTGACCTGCAGGTGAAATATGTGCAGCTTTTGCAACCCTTTTTCACAAAAACCCAGCAGGCATCCAAACACTTTCAGGCAATAAATAAGACCCCACAAACAAAAGCAAATTAAACCTTCTACCTCTATTCATAAAAGTATATATGCAGCTTTATTTAACCAATCAGATGGCTATTTGTGACACGTGAAATAACTTGGTGGTCTTAGCCCAACTCCAACTGGACAGCTGTTTGGAACATAAAATTCTCTGCCATAATTGGCTTTAACCAGCATCCTTGTCAGTGAAATAGCCAAGTTTTCTGGGGCCACAGAGATTTCCTCATAGCCTAGAGGTGGTTCTTCTAGATTAAGCATGTGGGTGGCCTGTTGATAGTGGTACAATTTAAAATTTAAAAAAACAACTTTATACTGTCGGAATTTTTCTGCACTATGTCTTTAATTTTTTTACAGATCAGGATATAATTCTACTCCTGAGATTTTCCTAAATGTTAAATTTGTAAAATGTAATGTATATTAATGTTGAAAAATATTTTGGAAACTGTGAAATAAATTGTCTTTTGGCAGCCAATAACAAAATAATATAAAGATACCAGAATTTAATTCAATCCTTAAAGCAATAATCTTGGTTTTTCCTTAACAAACAACAACAACAACAACAACAAAGAGAGGGAGAGAGAGAGAGATTTAGAACCAGACTGGTTTATATTAGTGGAAAAGGAAGTGCCACAATTGCCACCTAGTTAAATCCAGATCTCCAAATTTATCCTGTGCTGGGAGCAAATAAATTGTGGAATTGGAATGAAACTCTAGCCAATCATCTGAATAAATACTGAAGTATTCTAAAAGAAATTTTAGAAATTCCAATCTCAAAACACAAAATAATGAAGAAGAACATACCTCACCCAGATTGAGAAACTGTTCAGAAACATTATGGCTAATGCCAGCCTGAAATAAACACTGCTTTTGCCTCGACTGATAGGACTATCACACATAACATACCTCAGAAATATAAATTTATATAAGCCCAAATACAATATGGCATAGAAAGTATCTGAGATAGCTCCAAACACTGTGAGATGAGAAGAGTGAAATGTACAAATTATTACAAAAACAAGCACCAAATTCTGTAATTCCCTGTAGCATGTGCAATACCTTGGCACCAAATATAACATAAAACCTGCCTGAAACAGTAAAGATTTACACTCACTTTGCACTAATGTAAATGCCTGTGCAGGGCAGTGGATGTCTTGGCCCCTGATGTGGAATTGTTTAAGTGCTACAAGAGAAATGTTACTGTAGTATTCATTTTTGAAAGTCTGCCTATTTTTTTCTTTCCCAGTTACTGCTTTTTAAAGAAATGCCTGTTTTATTTCCTTTTATATTCTGCCTTGTGTATGAGCCCTTGACAAGCTGAGGGGAAAATGTAGGTTTCATAACATGATGTGGAAAAAGGAGAGGTAGGATGGAGATTCTTCACATAAAAAAAAAAATAAAATAACAAAAACCCTGTTAAGTCAGATGGGCCCATTCTTTGTACTGCTCCCAAGGCCTATCAGAAGAGCACTGTACAAAAACAAAGCTTGGTGAAGAGGAAGCAGCTGCAGGGGTGATATAGAGCTCTTTCTTATAAACAAAGAGCACCAACAAATCTGTTTGAGCATGAATATTAGATTTGCTGACTTTTGCTGACATCATCACAGGAGATAAACATATTACAAGGAGTGGAACAGCTTGTTGCTTGAGAGGTTGCCAGATGTGATAAGTGAATGGCAAAGTGGCAAATGAAGACAGGGTGCCCATCCTGACAGTCTCAGTCGTAGCTGAGAGTTGTGACTTGGTGAAGTGTTGTAGTGAGCGTTACTAGGCTGGAACAAGTGGATAAAAATGAACTATGAACCTTCTTTTTTCCAATGGCAAAGAGCTAACAGCTGCTTCCATCTGGGAACTGTGTGAAAGTGCCTTACAGCTGTACAATAATAAACAGCTAAAAACTCTGCACAGCCCACTGCTCCATTTACATTCTTTCCCAATCTTTTCCCTCATTAAACAGTAATCTTCCTCCTAATTATATTTCATCAATCTGTTGTTTATGGAACTCTAGATTAAATGGCAAACATATTGAAACAAAAATAAACTTATAATTAGTTGTCTTCTACTCACCCCTCGTGCCGTTGTATTAGCAAGTGCATCATTATCAGACCCCGGGGGTTTGGTGAGGCAATCAGTTTACATGGTGCGCTTTTGGCAGCAAAGAATAAAAAAACATTTGTAGCTGCATAATATGATTTACCAGCCCTAGGGCTTCAGGGTCTACACTTCCATAAATATAAGTGACAAATTATCAATAAATCATTCCCTGATCTACCATATTGCATAATGTTTATTGAAACCCAGTTCTAATAAATATAAAAGTCACCTTTTTTATCCAAAGCATGAGAAACAAAAATGACAGCGATTACAAACAGAAATGAAAAATGAGAAATAAGTCCCTTCACAAGCACAGAACCCTTTATTCCCTAGCATCCTGAGCGCCTCAGTCCTGTTGGCCCCTAAAAACTGCCTTGGAGCAGATACAGCTTTCAAATGGTGATTTTACCCTTTGATTACAATAAACATTGTTTTTCTGAGGTTGTTTGTTATGCTTATCATTCTCACATCTGGTTCCCAATCTCTGAAGAAATCAGTCAAGTGCACTTGCAGGACATTGATCAGAAGCAACAATACAATTGGTAATGTTCTCCCAACTAGGCCAGTTGTAGAGGAGCTCAACACAAGCAGGCCTGTGCCCTGGAACTGAGTTTGTTTGGTTCATTGCAAGAAGTTATTTGAAAAGTGAAACAGAGGGAATAAGAAAATATTTGCAGATTAATTGTTTTCATTCCTCATCTCTGTAAACTGAAAACCACAGCTCTAAAGAGTTATACTTGGATTTTGGGGGGTTTTACTCTACTTTGTGATGACAAAAACCTGACTAAATATTTCTCTAGGATGTAAAAAGCCCTATAGAATACTGTTTCAAGAAAATTGCTTATAAAAAATTTAGATTTTATTGCATTTCCCCTCCATGTTTAAAAAAAAATCATATATTTGTATTTCTTGGAACAAAATTTGGTGATATCTCACCTGTTACAGGTGCTGATTAAAACATGGGATTATCCTATTCCACTATTTTCAAGCAGGTCAGCATCTGGAAGTAATTTATGCAGAGTAGTCATTAGACTTCTGTAATAATTTAAAAAGTCAACTTAAATCTTAACTGGAATTCTCTGTCCTTTTGTACTCTGTTAGACAACATCAGACACCTAGGCTAAGCTAAAGTAATATCTCCCCTTCAGAAAGATTTCATTTTCCACTAATCTTCTGAATTTTTTTTCTCCTGTAATCACAGGTTTGCATCATGGGGGGGGGAAAAAAAAAAAAAAAAAAAAAAAAAAAAAAAAAAAAAAAAGAGAATGTGCTAAAATATTTTATTCCAATTACTTAAATTTCTGTTAGGTATATTCTGCCCAGTAGGATGTAGGATGAGCATGATGAATATATAATCGACATGTTCAGAGACAAGTTTTTTCTGATCTAAAGTAGCACTCCCATTTGGGTAAAAAATGGGTTTTTTCCTTGTAACTTTGCTGGAAGTTTTGTTTGTTGAGCCCTGTAGGACTGGACCTAATAGCTTCCTTTCCAGATTAGACTGTATTTATGGTTCCGTCTTTCCTCTGCTGCATGATTTTTATCGGTGTCCTGCCATCTCATGTTTTGAAGACAGCACAGGCCCACACAGTGGTGTGGCTGTTAGTGGCATATGACAGGGTGAGTATCTCTTTCTCAGAAGTTCTTACAGAGTTTTGGAGGAAATGGTTCATTTCTTATAGTTTTACGGTCCTATCTTGTTGATCCACTGGAATAATCCTGACAAATTCATTTGCTTTGTTCTAGTATGAAAGGGTTTACACGTGAGAACCTTAAAAAAATTGAAAAAAAGGAACACTCCTGACATTTGTAAAACATTAAAAAAAACTCCTCTGTTTTAGAAATGGTTTCACCTCTGGTACTAAATCAGGGTGATACACCTAAAGCTGGCAGTATTCAGCAATATTAATAGCCAGTGTTACTGCTTGTTGCCCTGGCAATCCATCCATGGCTGCCAGGACGGCAAAACCAACCTAAAATTCTTGTGCATAGGAATCCTTGTCCATGGAATCCAATGAGTCCAGCCACACTCTTCTCCCCACTTCATCCATCCATCTCAGCGGCAGCATGTCCTCAAGCTCTGCTGGGGCAAGGGAAGGGATTCAGGCCCTCAGCCTACTGGAGCAGCAGCAACCTGGGTCCATAGGAAGAAAGCAGCTGCTGAGCAGTCATGAGTTAGAGATTTAATGCCAACCCAACATCTAACATTCAGTGGTGACTGAGGAAGTGGAAGAAACTGAGACCTCTGAGCTGACAAACTGTTTCCATTCACAGAAACAGGATGTAAAGAGAGACTTCAGAAATCTGGACTTTTAAATAAAGTCAAAATATAAACTGATGTGTATATCCTGACGTAAAGAATTACGTCTGTGAGAGAGTTTGAGCAATCTGCATGAGAGTATCAGACTAACAGTATCAGATGATTTTCACAGATTTGCAAGCCAGAGCTATTGCTCAAACTTCATATCTCTCTAATTTCCTATGATATACCCTAATGAGGTCATAGTCTGGAATTAAGTGTAAAAAAAAAGGAATTATACTTCAGATTGATCATAATGCCAAATGAATCTGGCCAAAAGCTAGCATTTCCATAGGGAAAAGTAGACTTGCCTAATCTGTAATAAGAATATTGCAATAGCTTGACATAGGTATTCTGCTTCTGCCTTTCAAGGAAAGCCCTGAAAACATTGTTGAAAAGCTAAAAAAAAAAAAAAA
>VXBB01022695.1:528465-569758 GCA_013399915.1 Illadopsis cleaveri
AAAAAAAAAATAGAACGATTAATCTACTGTAGGAAGATCGGACCCGCAGACGGAACGAGGCAGGCAGCAGGTGAAGGGAAAGCTAATGATACTTTATTCTACAAGCCTCTTCTCTATTCTCTATTCTTCCTCATCTGACTCCATCTTATATACAGTTTGCACAAAGGCAAGAGATTGGTCATTTAGGTCACTACCTCTTCAACCTGGATGGTGAACACCACCATCAATCAATTCTCCTCTCAGAGGTGAAATATGAAAAACAATCTAAAAATATACATTGTTTATGTTGAGCTGGGTGAGAAAACAGGACTGCAATGTCCAAACATTCACGAGCTAAAAAGCTGAGAACAGCACTCTACCTCTAAGATCATCTTGTTATAAGTGAAGGAATCCGTAACATACCTGGGCTCTAAGAGTTTTTCAGGTGATTAAATGACTGTAATAAATATGATAGGTGTTTATTTTCTTTCATGGACACCTCAGGTATATTTCCTGATTTTTTTCTTTTTTTATCATAAGCAAAACTGAGCAATACACACTGATGGTTTTTATTGCAAAGATGAAATTAGAGCTCATACAAAAGTCTTTAAAGACAAAAGTCTTTACATGCTTAATTATGAATTGAAGAAAACTCATTCCTAGCAAAGATTTAAGCTGACACGTATATTATTTATATTATCCATCACTTTGCAGCATTTTGCTGGGTTTTTTAATGGATTGCACTACATTTAGTCCAGAGATTTTGCAGTTTACTGAAGCAGCGGCATTATCTCATGCTTTTGTGCCATAGTCTCAGAGCTATTACAGAAGTCGCCCTATAAAAGTCATTCAGTTGATTCTAATATGCTGCACCCCATCTGGTAAGTTCTGTGTTAGCTTTATTAAGAGGCATGTTGACACTAATAGCTGAATTGTCAATTTTAGAACCAAAAAAGCAAAAGCTATGGAAAAAAAATGCATGAAAACAAAATGAAAAATAATTCATCCTCACGTGAAGGTTTAAAGCCACTTAAAATTTTCACAAGGACTTTCAGTTTTGCTACCTGATGGGTACTTATGGGCTTACGGCCCATAGAATCATACTAGGCTTGAGCTTGCTGCTCAGTAATTCATCAAGGGGCTACATGCAATCATTACATTTCTAACAATTCCTTTCCCTGATTGCACACTGAGATCTCTTTCTCCATTCGGAGCTAATGCCAGGGTATTGTTTATCATTTAGCTGATCATACTGATAGGACACATCTATTTTAATACTGTCTGTATGTGTATTGATAGCAAGTGCTAGCCCGCCAAGAAACAATTAGGCACCCTGTAGTGTAAGCACCCCAGTCCCATTAACCTCAGTGGATGACATTTGTGTCAGAATAGAAGGAGAGATTTTGGCCCTGAACTTATCAGACAGCTGGAGTGTATTTTTGTCTTTTTTCCACAGTGTCAGTAGACATAACATAGGTTTTGCATGGGTTTGCATAAATCCAGTTAGAAATGAACACATTACTCTGTCCACATAATTTTTTTCCCACATTTTTGGCCACAGAACTACTTTGCAAAAGCAGTGTTCAACTGATATACGCTGAAAACAATTTTAAGATTTAGCAATAGTCCAGACAGGTCTGTATGCACAGGTAGGCTCAGCTTGCATGCTGTGTCTGTTGCCCAGACATGACACTCAGGACAGCAGGAAGCTCCAGATTTGCACAAGGCTTTTGGGCTTATCTACCATTCATGAATAGGCTTATCCACCATTCATGGGCTTATCAACTTTCATGAGGGGAAGGATAATTTGCTAATATAAGGATTATTTGCCAACATAAGATAGGTATCTTTTATTGTCCCTACAAAATATATCTATTCCTGTGATAAATCACATGAAAGCCAGTCATATTGAATAATGAATACTTAATAGGATGAAAATTGCCCTTGAATGTACCATAATCTTGTGTTTGAATGCAAGTTATAAAAGGCATTTTAAGAATTCAGCTTCAACCATTAATGGAAGGTTCTTCTCTTTGTCACATTTTGTAGGACTGCAGGTGCTAAAAGTGAAAACTTGTAGGATTGGTTGTTGTGGTCCCTCACTTCCACTGGTGTCACTGCACTCGGTGAGAGACTGCGAGAAAGGCATGGGAAATGGAGACCTCAGGGTGGAGCATGTATTGCCAGGCAGTGGAAAACCTCTGGCAGCTTGACATTTCTTTGTTGGATCTTTCTTTTCAGATTAAATTCTTTTCTGTATCCATGTGGAGAATTTTTATTGGCCTCTCATCTCCAAGACCTAATATATCATTGTATACATTTGGCCTCAATAATAGTTGAATGGTGAATATTATTTCTCTTAACATTTTCTTCAGAAATTAGCACAATTTTCCATTGTCACTATTTAGTTATCTGTCTCCTTAAGAGCACTAAGCATTAGCCCACTAGTCTCCTGTGCTTTTCTGGAGAAGTAAATACATGCATATGAATTTTATTTCATTTTTAAGAGTTACCAGGGAATTTCATTTATGTTAGAAAACATAATTTTTGTCAAATCTCCCTTGAAAATAGAAATTCCATGCATGAGGGAAAACTCACAAGCTCCATGTTAATTCCCAAGGTATTGAACTCAACTTTTCCTGTGTTCACATAGCAACATTTTCAAGAAAACAAGATGCCTTACAGGTCACTTTATTCCTTACTTCTTAATGATTTTAAGAAATTATCTGTTCAAACACTTTTGTTAGATTCACAATACATTTTTCTCCCTCCTGTTTATCCTATTGTAATTTCTGCATTGAATACAGCCTATGAGAGAACGAAACACATCTTTTTTTTTCAGGAAAACAAAACTATCCTGTAACTCCTGTTTAAACTGCTCCAGACATCTGGTTTTATACTGCTGTATGCTAACATTTCAGGGGCACTACTGAAATAATGATTATCCTGCAGCAATTCTGGTGTCTCAGAGCTCTTGAAAACAGAGGATTCACACCTATGACCAAATTGTTGCACCTTAAGGAACTGAACTGTATCACAGAAGCCAAATGTGTATATTTATTTAAACCCCGGCAAATACAAGCTAGTCCTGTGTCTACTAATCCCACTAGGTCTACCATCCTAAAATAATTCCATGTCACCTCCCAATTGTCACACTTGTTCTTGGCCATCATCTGACCATTTTAGCAGTGAAGGGATCAATACAGAGCCCTGAGGGAGAATATTCCTAACATTCTTCACAGAAAAAAAAGTCACCACTTATTCCTACCCTTTGTTTCTTATCATTTAAGCAGTTGTCACTCAGTTGTCACTATATGACAAGTCCTTCCCTTTTACTCTGTAAGGGCACAGCTGAAGTGAAAGTCCATCTACCCTGTACAAGCTGGATTTACCCTTATTCCAATGGTAATTCATCATTCTTTCAAAGAGCCTTATTGCTCTTGCAAATCATTTCTACATCTGCAAAACTTATTAACTCTTCCCCAAAGCATCATATCTGAGTATCATATTCCAATACGTTCTCTATCAATTTATCTAGGCTTACATAAAGACATCTAGAAATAAAATTCTGTTTAGTATCTGATGGGATAGCAAAGGTTTGTGTCATATTCTCTTAGTGTCTGTTCTAGTTCTGCCCAGGGCAGAGATAATTATTTTTAGACTAGCCAGCTGCAGTGGCACACACCTCTGTTCGCAGCAGCCAGGGAGGCTGAGCAGATCACTTGCTCCCAGGGGTTCTGGGCTGCAGTGGCTGTGCCAAGTGGGTGTGACCAAGACACAATACCATCTAACATCATTGCCAGGGGCTGGGGGAAAGGGGTTCTCATTCCTCATAAAGGTCTTCCTTTCTCCAGTCAGGACAAAACATGGTGTGGTGGGGAAGAGACGGTTGGTATTTGTCCTGGGCCTTCCTTATCCATAGTTTCTTTGTCTTATGTCTTTTGTTATTGATATTGTTGGTGTTACTGTTCATTTTCTTATCTCACAGCTGTTCCCAGTAAATTATTCTTATCTCGACCCATAATTTTTGCCTTTTTGTGCCTTCAATTCTCAGAGCAGGAAAGGGGCAAGGGTGGGGAGACAGAGCAACATCTGGTTTTGGGTCAGTCTCAAGGAGAAGTGACAGCACTAAATTGGGGAGTGCCATTCCTAAACCACAACACTATTGGAGCAAATTTAAGGAATAATTTAGCACTTCTCAATTACCAGTGTAGGATTGTCCTATCTTTGACTCTTGGAAACACCATTTAGGTACTGAAATTTTTTTTTCCTTAATTTATCACTACAGAACAGACTTCTCCAACTCATGTTTCAGCTGGAGATAGTTTTTCAGATTCTTCTTCAGTAAAAAACAATTTGTGGGTACAGTATTTTCTTTAATGAATACTAGTGCAAGGAATTCACTTTGGTTCTTGCAGTGATCAGGATTTTCCTAGACAGTTCCTTTTATATCAAGATCATCCAACATTCCCAGCTTCTTTTTGAAAGGCTTTTTTCTTTGAATTCACTGGAAGGAGTTTTTATTATTGGCATTTTTTTCTTTCAGCCAGTTGCTTAACAATTTTTGGCCTGTCTAATGTGGTATCTAAATTTGGTTTTACATTTAAGACTCTGATTTTACTTTAAAGAGCTTAAGAAAAAATATTTGCACATGAAGATTTTGAAAGTATATATATTCCATACTAGAGGGGTTGATTTTTGTTTCATTTAAGCATGAATTAATGGAATTTAAAAATTGTGTTAAAGTAAGAATTTTGGCTCGTTTAGCACATCTCTCTACAGTGTTGGCCATTATAGAAGCATAAGACTTTTGCTGCATTATTTGAAAAGGGCTAAAGACACTTGAGATGCAATTCTCAGAATTCCTTCAGCCTTGAGGTTTAGGCATCTGGAATACAGCCACTCTGCTTCTGAAATAACGTTGCTCAAGCATGTAAATTGTGTGTCTGTCCTCAGCCTTTCCTGCTTGCTATGCTTTGAGAAGCCGCACATAAATTCAACCTGTGTACATCCATTTTCTTTTACTCTCCAAGATGTAGGTTAGTACCTCAATGTGTATTCTGAATTCTGCTTCAAAAAATCCTTAAAACATTAATTTGTAGGTCCTTTTGTCTGTTACTAGGTCATTTAATGCAGAAACATTTTCTCAAAAATAAAAAAAAAATCATGATTAGACTTTTTCTATTATTGTTCTGGTAAAATATTTTTTCCTAGGGGCTTTTACAAATTTTAAAAATAAAGTTTGAGCTTTAAAACTATTTATTTATGCTGTGTTTAATTATATAAAGAATCAGAATATTACAGGCAACACAAGCCCATCATAACTTGAATTTAAATTCAACCCTCACCTCCATCCTTCCTATACACTCGTATCCTTTAAATTTCATTTTGTTAAGTCTTTGTCCTTTAGTCACCATCAAGTGGGTTTATTCTTTTTCTTGATTTTAATTTACATAAAATAAATTTGTTTCTAAATCTATTTTGTTTTCAGATGGTTTATGGTTTATTTATGAGTGGGGGTTACGTAGCATCTTTTAACAGCTGTCTGTCATGTAGGAGCAAGAAGTATTTAACATTAAAGAATAGCTCCTAATTTATTGCTTATACGAGGACTTTCAAATACTTTGGAAGAAGTGGACAGAATCAGATGTTTTCAGCTCTGATTGGTGGCAGTGGCTGCTGAGAGAAGAACAGATCACAAATATAGGCTATTTGAAAGCAAAGAGGAGGGATTCATTTACATAAATAGAGAGAGTGGGCTGCACAAAACCAAAGCTAAGTCCTAAATTTTCAACAGCATGGTGCCAAAACTCAGCTTCAATTATAAACATTAACTTGGACATAGAACTTCAGCGTTGGCTTTATTTTGCATTCTAATCCCCTTAGTACCGTTTGTGACTTCAATACCAATCCACTTCAGTTTTCCAAGCAAAAGAAACAGTGGTAATAATATTTAATAATGTCCAGATAATAAGTGGATTAAACACATTTCCTAAGCTCTTCTGAGCTGCAGGCTGCTGCATAAAGAATGGGTTTGCAACAAATACAAAGTCTGCTCTAAGACTGAGCCAGAGCTGAGCTTCTTTACGCAATCCTCAAAGTGAGCAGCCAGATACAGAAGATGTTTCTGACCTCTGTCAGCATCTGCCATATCACTGCACAGCAACAGCTCAATAACAGCCACTTTACCAGGAGACCTTTGGAATAAGATTTCCTTTCATCTTAATTTAGTTACTTTCTTGGAAATTCTCATAGGGGAATCACCAGCCTCTAGTCATAGTGTCTACAAGTGAATGCCACAGTTTGCAAGGTATTGTACTCTTGCAAGATCCAATGATTTACCTCATAGTACTTGTTTATTTTAAGACATCAACTCCTGCAATTACATGGAAAGAGCAAATCTCAGCGCTTTTTTTTTCCCCCATCTCTGGGAACAAAACCAACAATAACAAAGACAGTTGATTTGGGTTTTGTCATTAGCCCTCTCCCACACTGAAAATCTTAAAACGTAATGCTTAATGTTTCCAAATGAAGAAAAATCACAGCATTTCCAACTTTTAAAATGTGGTGCTTTTTAAAACTTGCAATAAAGAAGATGAGGAGAGTCTGAATCACAAGTCTTCAATTCCTAGGGTTAGCAGCATGAGGTAGTGTTTCAACTTTCATCCACTGAAATTCATTGCAAGCACTCCGTCAATTTTTACTGGTGCAAGACTGATCAGAGAGAGACACTTTCCTTTGCACCTGCCATGGCAGAAGACAGCCTAAGTAAAACCATTCCATTAATGTCTGATCTTGCTAAAACCACAAATCTAACTTGATTTTGGCATGAACAAAAGGAATTGCTCACTTCCATTGCTTTCTCTCCCATGTATGTTTTATCTTTTTTATCTAATGCTAACTTGCTTTTTTTTCCCCCCAGGTTGAGAGTTAGCCTGTTCCCTTGCCATATTTGTTTAACCTCTCTAGTCCATTGTATTTTATCTGGCTTTACTTCTGGCAAGATCTTTCAGTGCAACATCAACATCAAATCTAGTTAATATGATCTTTATTTCATTTTCCAAACCACTAAGATGTTAATTAAAAACAGCTCTTACACTGATCCTTCCATTGGCTTGAACAGTTAGATATTTTGCCATTTAACATTATCCTGTTTTCTAGTCTCTCTGGCCCCATTTACTTAAAAGGTTGAATTAAGTTTTCAAATTATGGGCCACGAGATTTTACTAACTACTTGAGCTGAGATAATGTATGTCAAGCTACTTTATTCCATTTTTTCATTAATTTTTGAATTGTCCTAAAGAGCATAAAAATATATTGGCATTTTTATTCAAATGTATTCATTCAATATTGCATACTCCATATGCATTTGGGAATAATTTCTATTTAAATTTTCATTCTTTTCCACTTCATTACTTAAAATTTTTTTTTAAAGTATTAATTATCTTCATATCACACTAGGATAAGTATTTTATCCTGTCCTATAAGTATTGAGGAGGAAATATTCAGTGAATTTTCCAAGGGTAGAAGCCAAGTCTGGGATGCAGGGGATAGCAGGGCCCAGCAGCCATATCACTCATGACATAATAGCACTCTTAGGGGTAAATTCACTATTTTGTCTTGGGCTTTTTTATGTGCTTAATTTTTTTATTATTTAACTTGGAGTTGAGATTAATTGCCAGATTTTTGCAGCTAGAACTATCTGGTTTGTTTAAGATATATTAATTTCATTAAGAATGCATTACTTCTGAAGTTGGGTTATGTGTACCAAAACAAAATTTGTAAAGAAAGAACACCAGTTTTTGTTCTCAGCATTGTATTGCAAAGTTCTGAGTGTCCAGCTATCAGCTCACAAGTAAAAAAAAAAAAGTTTTTCTGAGATTTTTACACCTATAAAAATGACCCATCAGTTTCAGTCTATATTGTAAGAAGTACAACAGCCTGTAACAGTGATCCCGTAATAGGTTCCCTTTTAGGAACACCCTCTAAAGGATACTGTGGGATTCATCTACCAGTGAATCCACTGGATTCAGTCTGCAGAATGTGGAAAAAGTTGGGAGAGGGGAAAGGACAGACAAGTGCCTGTCTCACAGGGAGTATGGCCCAAACACAGGGAGAAGAATGAGAATTAATGCCTAGGAAAACTATTTTGCAGAGAATGTACAGCAGGAGAAACACCTAAGTCTTAACTTGCAGACCTCTCCTTACCTTAGGACGGATTGCCCCAAGAGACTTGAAGAAAGAGAGGAATGGAGAAATAATTCAAAAAGAAGTGCTCAGTATTTTCCTCACAGAATTTGCATGAAATAGATCTGTTCTTCACAGCTGTTTCCTTTCATCTTCCTTTCTGATGGACTGTGATGTGAAGTGAGCACCTCCTTCCTGACAGTGCTTCCGCTTGGGCTTGCCTTTTTATCCCTCATACGGTTGTTCTCATAGCAGCAGCTGTGCAAAGAGGCTATTGTTAAAATCCTGTCTGTCAGTGAGTTTCTTGCACCAGCATTGCATCAGTTCTTGGCACTACTGGCAGCAGTGGTGAACAGGGTGTTGCTTCCACTACAGTTTCTACTGTTAGCACCAGAGCTGAAATATTATAGGCCAGAACTGCATGTCGGTCTTGTAAGTGAAAGGAGTGTTTTGCAGAAAACAAGATTCACAAGCATTAGCAGGGATTTTGTCTACCTATTTTTTTAACTCAGTTTATTAAATTATTTGGAGATTTTACAACTTTCAAAGATGGGAAATGTATTCTTTAAGTCACTTTAAAACTCTCCAATGAGCATTGCATTATATGTATTGGAAGTTAAGGCAGAGCACCAATTTTTATGTCCTAAATTTGCCACAGTATGTGCTCAACATATTGGATACTGGGAAAAATCCAAACAATGTGGTTTCTTAACAGAAATGAGATTTTTTTTTTAAGTGAAAAGGGCGAAATAGGAAAAAAGACAAGGGTTTTCTTAAAGAAGTCGAAACTTGCGACAGTAATACTGCTCTTAATTTCTTACCCAGGGTGGTTTTAAATATATGTTTGTATTCAAGTATGGCAGTGGGCAAGCAGTACAAATGACCTCCAGCAAGGGAGTGAGCAGAGATCTCACCTTTCCAGTTCTCACCAACATTGCCTGATATGGTCTTGCCACAGCTCTACCAGACACAAGTCCAATTAATAAAACTGGCTTCAGTGGTGCACATACATGTTTTTGTCAGTTAGGAATAAATTCAACATCATTAACTGCTCTGATCTAGTGAACAAAAGAAACAACTTCCTCTCTTTGCTGTAGATTTAAAGGCAATGAAAATTTTGTTTGTAGGTGGTTGTCTAGGACTCAACAAGCTGGTTGACATTAAATGGGCTTTTAATTATTAAAAAAGTACTCAAAATGCATTAAGACTTTATTAAAAGAACAGGCAAAATACAACACATTTTAAAGTGACTGCTTGAATCCTTTATTTCCTCATATCCAATGTATTTCTTGTGCTGGTAAGAAAAGCATGAATTTGTCTTCTGAGAGAAAAGGCACCATGAACAAGAAGCCTAGACTAGGAAAAATAAGGTATTTTTAATATGAGGCCAAAAAGGTGACTTCCAAGCACTGTAGTCTAAATCAAAAGATTACACATTTAAAAAGCCCAAAGTTAAAGTGGGTAAGTAATTTGCATATCAGCTCTAATGCTTGTCCTTGACTATCTCCAGATATGCAGCATCTTCATTTCAGTCAAGAGGTCTGTCTATCAGTAAGACCTCCAAGAGCTGATTAGGAAAAGCATCCTGACAGTAAGTACTTTGGAATATGCTGACAAGTAAAGAAAAAGCCCCTTCATTCACCTATGTAAAACCCACAGTAGTGCAGACAGCCCTCACAGTGCTCCCTGCTAGCATTGACTTTCTTTCAAATGCCATTACTTTGCTATGATTTTACTTAAAATGTGACGACAGTGACTGAAAAAAAAATGAGATTCTCAGAGTAGAGCACCTAGGATTTATACTGAGGGCTCGTATGCTGCTACCATATCTTTATCTTCTATTGTCACTTTTTTTTCTGATCCCACTTGCCAGTATGTACATGCCTACATTTTATCTTTATAGTATGGCAGCAGAATGGAGCACTTCCAAACGTGCACTTTTTTGCTAGTGGACCAAGATAGTGGTCATTCAATTTTCAGTAAATTCAGTGTGTATTGGTGTGTTTCAAGGCTTGATGTACCCTTATCCTGACTATAAATAAGCTTACCATTTAGACTACTTGCCAGTTTTTGTTTTGTGTATACATGCATGGGTTTTAGAAAAAGATCTTGCATACTCATAGAAAGTGACTATCTTGAGATATAGACCTCTTTAGGAAATCATTTTATGTGCAATAATTAGGATAGATTAGTAACAAATGCTTTCATCTTAGTTTTTTGCCTATGTTGCATTTTAAAATAATTAAGAATCCAGATTGTTTCTGTTTTTCACCTTCATTTACTGGCACCCAGCAAAGAGGTCCACACTTTGATTTTAATCATGGCCAGACAGTATAAGACCTTGGTCTTAAAGGCAAGCTGAAACCCTGCTGTGTAATTTCAAAGCAATGTACTTCATGCTGCTAACCCTACAGTATGATTTCTGTTCTGCCAATGGCTCCAATAGCAGTCAACTTCCAATTTGCACCTCTTGCATAAATCCACATACTGCCAATAGGTTTAGAAGAAAACCACAAGCTGCCCAGTTCAGCAGTCAGAGGTCTGTTAACAGATCTTTAACTATGATCTATTGTGTAGGAAAGTCTGAAATTATGGATGCAGAGTTTCACTTTATAGAGCTCTCACTTGGCTATGCAGGTTTTCTTGAGATAATTATAAGTGTTTATTTTGGCTTTTAACAAGTTTAATCACATTATTTAGCATGTTCTGATTTTGTCACTGAGGCAACCATTACTCTTGCACACAAGTTTTGCTTAATTGGCAGCAAGACAAGAAGATGGAGTTTAAAGCAGCTAATTGCACTAGACCTCACAGATGCCACGATGTAGCTCATGTAATTAAAACTTTTTGCAAGATAGTTTACAAATGTAAAAACACTGTCTCTTATAGGTACCTAATACAGCATCCTGCTTTCAGTTTTACTCCTATTTTAAGTGATTAAATATTCTGGAAGTTCAACTAAAGGACGACTGAAAAAGTATTTTAAAGCACAGAAAACAGAAATTGGGAGTATAAAAGCACAGAGTTCAGTTAGGCCCTTCACTTAGTTATCCGAATTCCAATTTATAAATAACCTTGGTTGCCTGTAGAGAGTAATTCAGTCTGTTAATTTCAGGCCACCATTCAAGTATCATGCTGTGCCAAATTGCATTTGATGGTTTTATAATGAATGGTGGGACTACAATATACTAAAATGAGATCTATAAAGGTATCCTCTACTGGGAATTTCAACCCAGATCTCCAGCAGCAAAAAATGAGATGCATATTTAGCAGATCTTTCCACTTCATCACTGGTATCTGTAACTATCCCATGTTACATAAAAGATACATTTTCATTGAAGTTCAAAGTGTTTACAGTTTCTAATTTAAATAGGTTTGTGATTTCTAAAGCTTGCTTTTTTGAGGTGGCTTTTTTTTTAATCGAAGATGATGTTTCTTGAGGCATTTAATCTCCCTTTTAATCTCTGAAGTATGGGACAACTCTATCAAAAGTGACTGCACAAGTAGTACTCGTTGGATAATTGTTTCCCCAAAGGGAGTGTTATTTCTTGATCTTTGGCATGAAATAACATAGGTGAATGGCACAAAGGTAAATGCTTGCATCAGGATACTGTCTCACAAAAGACTTCCCTGGTCACAGTGGCATTTTCCAGTAAGCAGGACATCTTCACCCCTCCTCCAGTGACCCAACGAAGTTGAATGCCTTTTGGAAGGTTAAGCTCTGTACACAGGGGTCATGGGACTGGGCTGAAGCCAGAGGGCCTGCTTATTTTCTTCATGTGTTGAACTATGTTGTTCTCTGGGTGTGAACATAGCTTTCTAGCCTTCACAAATGATCCCAAGAAAAGATCTTGCTAACTTAAGACTGGGTTTGTTGCTGAGCCATTCCAAAAATTCACATCTTTCCAGATGAGGCCTAGCAGCCAAAGAGGATTCTCATTTAAACACTGAATTGTGTTTTAAACTCTAGTAATCAGAAGCAAAGCCTTTACTGAAGTAATGGTGCAGTTACTCAGACACTTTTTCAAACGTATCTTGGGGGGGAAAAAACACTCAGAATGTATCTCTCTAGCATCAGCACCACCACAGTACTATAAAGACTTTCCCTTTGTCTGCTGTAATGTCCTGAATTATACCATGCAAAACAAAGCACCGGGAAAGTTTTAAATTTCCTGGCTTATGTCATGATTCCTACAGATTGAAACAGTCACACTATGCCTAACTGCTTCAAAGGAGGACTGCTTGTGTAAAAATTGTAGCTATGTGTTTATTTCTGATTTAACCATTTTTTAGCCCATGTCGGTTAAAATTATTTTCAAGTTTAAATTTCAGACAATATAAGTATTTTGACTTTTAGGAGTCCAGAGACGAAGTATCCATATCAAATAGATATGGATATCAACTCTTACTCAGTTTCTTCCTTAGATAATTTTGAGCATTTTGACATATCCTATTTTCATCTCCTTACAACTCCAAGCTATACCTGGTGTATAATTTCAACACCTCTTTTTTTCTCCCACAATCTTCTTGCATATCAGGGCATTCCAGAAAAATTCTGAGTTTCTGCACTAGGTGAGTGCACAAGATTAGTGTGTAACTTTTTTTTTTACAAGAAGCTCAAAAGTTATCCTGTGTTGCATCCGTTAATTTCAGCAGCAATTTAGTTTAGGATTTTTCTTTGCTTTTTTCCCTAGGGAGAAATCTTAATTTAATTTACATGTGATAAAAGATTGAACATGCTGTGCCTGAAACTAGATTGAATAGCTTCTGGTTTCAGGTCAGAAAATGTCTTCAGGGAGAGTGTACATCTTCTCCTACAAGTCTGACAGTGTAATATGTCTATCTTTTTCAGTAGTCATAATATTTACAATGTATTATTAATAATGAATTTCATCATAATTCTGTTGCTGACCAGACAGTGAACTTAAATAACTCAGTAAATGCATATTTTGATAGTTGCTGGAAAATGAGGCATTTTAAAATCATGGCCAGCTCCATAGTATTTGTCAGATTTTTTAATGTTAGACATTGGATTGTACTATATGTATTTCTTCATGGAATTAGTCTGACTCTTGATTAATTTATGGCACTAGTACTTGAGTACGAATTAAAATATGTCATTAGGAGAAATTTAATAAAGCAAAGACATTCAACACTAATTTAAAAGTTAATTATAAATATTATAACTATTTCATGACAAGAGATCACTCTAGTGTGAAACTTAATGTAATACCTTTGTATAAAGTAGCCTTAAAAAATACAGACTTTATTTTGATTTTTCTTTCCTGAGATATACACTTAAGAAAACCATTGCAGAACAAGCAAAGGAGTTTCATTGTAAAACATCAAACCACTTTTGCCACCTATATTTCACCTGAATTGCCTAAAATTTTTGTGTGTCTTACAAAGCTAATGTTAATGTTAACCTGTTCTCTGGTAAGTCTCAACATCAAGCCTAAGTGTTGACACAGCTCTTCATTTAGAAATTGCAAAAAAAGACACATAAACTATGCTGGCTTTTCTAGTGGTAGAGTTTTTCCCATAAGAACTTGAAAGATCACAGTCATTCTAACGATGATGCCAATTTTTAGATAAGATGTCAGACCAGTGTCCAGAATTCATTTCCAGTTATTCGGGGCTTCCTGGACATTTAGCACTTTTGTGAGAGGAAGAACGTTCAATGTACCGACCCTGCTAAGTCCAGGAAATCTTATTTGAAAATTTCAGTTGCTTGTTCTTGTAAGGAATTGTTGTCTTTAAGGATAAATTGTTTTTCAATAGTGACTGAAGTAATTATTATATATAGCTCACGTATCATTGGAATTCTTCATATTGTGTTAGAGTCTTTTGGAGCAGAACAGGAACTTAAAATAGGTATAAAAAGAGCTCATTTCATTTCTCTATTGGTGCCTTTGAACGTGCAAATATTCTCATTATATTTTGGTCCAAACAAATAAATATTAAAATTCCACCATCATCATCAACCCCTGGAAGTAAACAAAGTTTTGTGCATTTATGGAAAACGTTTGTATGCACATGAGACTTCTATGGCATGCAGCAATGGGGCACACATAGCCTATCACCAAAATACTGGTATTATATCCTAACAAGCTCTTGTAACACACCTGGTAGCACAGAGTTCAAGCAATGGCTGTGAATGTGAATTATGTGTGTTAAACTGACTAAAAGCAAGACATCTGCCATGTCAGGAGCAGACCATGTGTCAGCATACTCACCATCTATCTTTTTTAAAACTAGCAATAGTCAGACATTTTTAAGATCCATACAGACAGGTCTGGCAGCATATAAGTGCTCTACCTGAATGATGAGAAATATGGCTTATGAAGCCTTTGGGAAGACAGTTGAATACTATGAGCAGGAGAGGGTTTTTTTCTGGTCTACCTGTCTGTTTCACAGAGAAGGAACAGAAAAACCTAAGCTGCCATTTCTACAAGTCCTGTGATGTCCTATAGGCTTTGGGTAGGTGAAGTTTAATGAAGAACTGACTTTGAAAAAGAAATGGGAAATTTTTTTTCCAGCATAATATACTATTTTACTTCAAATAAAATCTTCTCAGAAACTATATATTAAATTTTGATTTTACAAGTAGTAATGTTTCTAATGGTGCTCTAAATTTCCTTTTGAAAAGCTTCCATTTTGCAGAAAGTGTTTATTTCCATCCAATTATTCTGATAACAGAACAAAATTCTGACAAACAGAACCAACCAGGTTTTAGGTTAAAAGGAGATTATATCTGTTATGGATATTTCTCATGTTATAGCTTCTTCCAGCCTCATTCTTTTTGTTTGCTTGTGTGTGTTTGTTTGTTTAATTATTTCTTACTTTTAGCTTTAGAAAATAGCCGTTAAATAAGTAATTGCATAAGGTAAGGTGTTGATATTGCATGTGGCTACTGCTCAAAAATCAAACCTGATTTTGACCTACCGAACACAGATAGCAGAGACAGAAGGGTCCAGGAATGGCTGAAGGGCCATGACTGGGACAGTTAATGCTTGGGCAACCAGGGGGAAAAGTGCCACAATGTAATCCAACTGCAAAACTCCCAGTGACTGCATGACTAAGCCCTTGGCCAAAGAGCGCTGCTGAAATGTCCAAGATTTTCAGACAGCATTCTTTCTTGAATTGTGCCAGTCTGGAATTAGTGGAATAATTAGAGAAATAGTGTGAAACAGCACAAATAAACCTGCGGGGGGAAAAAAAATAAAATAAAACAATGTAGACCATAATATGCTTTTCCACTGAGTAAGTTATTTAGACTGACTCTATTGTAATGCAAATATTTATCCTTTTGATTTTGCATTTTTAGATTTGACAGAAAATAAGCACTTTGCAAACACCAGGAAAAGCCTCACTTAATAATTTTTATTGTAAAGAGTCAGAAATGAGAAAACACTGCAATTCACTGAAAGTTATCACAATATACTCCCGCTTTCCAACCCCTTGTATTTCTAATTGGTCTGTTATATAAAAGCAATGTACAAAGTCCAAAAACATTTAAAATCCTCAATTTTTTTTTATCTCAGAGACATGATGTAAGAATAGTGAAGGTTTGGTGCAGAAAAAACCTAGATTCTTCACATGGTTTAAAACATAGTTTATCTCCACCATTAGCAGCAACTGGAATAGAGCCAACATTTGCTTAATTTAACTATTTAAAATGTTATAGACAGAAGTGTTTGAGAGCTGGATGAGTTGCTTCCATTCCCTATTATTTGGAAGAGTTCTGAACCAAAGTTGTGGAAGTTTAATAGCTTTGTTCCAAATTATGGCTGAAAACAATAACATTTCTCTCAGTAGCAAGTAAGAACACAAAGGAAAAAAAAAAGGATTAAAAGTAATCTCCAGACTATAAATGAAAACTAAACATGGGAATATTTGGGTTGGCTATTTAATTATGATCAATGTATAACCTTTTCTTAGTGAATTAATTTTTCCACAAAAGCACAGGGTGTGTGAAACCTGCCAAAAAGGGCACCCTGACCCCTTTAAGTTCTGCTATTAACCTAATAAGGAACTTGTCCTGGACAGCAGATGATTGCGCAGTATAATTATAGAAACAAGGATAATTGCAATATACATAGGCAGTAGGGAATCTCCTATTCACCAATAAGGGACTGAGCATGATGACTCTGCTGACTTCAGCTCTTAATTGATTTCAAAATGGGTTCAAAATTAACAGCAGCTTTTAGAATAAACCTTTCAACAAGCAGAATTTTGGACAGGTGAGACGATCCAATACATTTGATAACCAAATCATTTTGCTTTCGCGTATCACATTATGTTCTGTATTTTCAGCTCAGCCTCTCCTCCAAGTAAGGAATATGTTATGATTTGAACTGGTACATAAAACACAAAAAAGTCTCAATGTTATGATTGGAACAAAATGTTGTATGAGCAAATATGTATGAATAAGTTAAATATCTATGGTCTTGAAAGAGCTTTATCCACTCTTCTGGGACTGCATATCAAGTAAATTAAATAATCAGCCACATCTGTTCTATGTTGGAAAAACTGGGCCAAAAAAGAAAGTACTAGTTCTTGCCCAAGGTTTCAAAATGACAAAGTGGTTATACCTGGTGTTAGAGCTTTATTTGATTATAATTAAGAGTGCAAAGCATCTAAGATAGCAAAGCACACAACACGAGATGCTGAAGCTCTGATCAGTAGCAACTCCTGTGTCCTGATGGGAGTGCATGTGGCAGGAGGCAGAGATGCTGCTCAATAAGTGTCAGTCAGGCTCTGCCTGATCTTGGGCCAAATCCCTGCCAGCTGCTGAAGGACAGTCATGGTGACTCCTAGGGCACATATTCCTGTTTCCAGTTTCAGGATCTAGTTCTGTTCACTCCCAGACTACTCTAGGGTGTAAATTTAAGTCCTGTTTAGTGGGGATAAATTTGATTCAAAAGTACACTCCTCATCTAAATTGGGTGACAAGCACTTATGTATAGTGTGCCAAAATAGTTAAATCCTCCTAAAAGTTAGGAAAACATAACTATCCAAGTCTTTGGAGTGGTCTTGTAAGTTTAGCTTTGTAAATTATATGGATTTACCCATGAATAGCTTCTCTGTATAAGAATAGTAAATATGCCTCAATAGCATTTTAAATGAATTTTACAATGTGTGTTCAATATTCAGTTTTCCATGCAGTTTTGTGTTTCCATAGAGATGCACTGTGTTTGGAAGAAAAGCCTGCCAGGAGTTAATCTGATTAATAATGTTAAAATTACTTAAACTGAGAAAAGTTTAAATGTTCTTTACTGGTGAAAACAACTCTTTATCTCACCTGGATGTGGAATAAATAGGAGCGACCCTGGCATGCATGTGGGGGAGTGTGAGATACAAAACTGAAAGGCAGCCAACCTTGAGGAAAGTCTAAAGATGGATTCAGCTTATGTTACCGTGAGCTTTCTCAGTGAAGCCAGGCCTCAAGAGCAGATGTGTAGTCTTGGAGTCAAAGCAAATCAGGAAGGTCACTGAGGAACGCTGAAGGAATCTAAGCTTGGAAGGAACAGTCCCTCATTTCACCAGATCCTGGTCCTGACTAACATGTAGTAAAATGTTGCTCAGCAGTAAGAAAGAAAAGACCCATCAAGATAGAGCAGAGGAAACAAATATAATAAAGAGCTAGTGTAGAACCAACCACCTGGTTTTTCAGGGTTTCATGCTGAGAGTGGTTCTGAATGTGGGAGACAGAGGAAAATGCCTGAATGGCAATGAGGGCATGAAAGTAGAAGTAAATATGTAGCAGATGGGAAAAAGTCTTGGGGATAACAAGTGCTGGAAACTTCGTTTAATCAGGAAGGGGAGTGCCAGAGAAAGAAAATTATTTTGCTGAAGGTATATAATGACAATAATATTTTTGCAAATATTAATCATGAATGAATTTTGGCTTTCTGCTAAGTTGTTTGTAGCAGAAAAGGGTTATTGTTCAATTAGCATTAGTAGAAGCAAAAACTAAATAGTTTTAAGATCAAGCATCATTAATTCATGCAAGAAAAAAAATTATTTTTTTTATCACAGGATGATTACTGTGATACCAGAGGCTGATTTTCAGTCAGCCAGAAATGAAAACTCAGGCTGGTATTTCCATATTCATGAACCTAATGAACTATTAAAACTATCTTAGTTTCCTTTACAAGAGCAGACCAGAACTTGTCTAAACCAAACCCAAAATTTTAAATGCAAGAATTTATTCCTGTGGTTATATTGTGTCTCTCTAGAAAAACTTTTTCATTTTTAAATTCAAATTTTCTAATTGACTTTTTATGCACATAGCATAAGCATTTTTCACATTCCAGTAAGTCAGAAAACTGTCTTTATCAGCTTCTCCTTATGTATGTGCACTAATTCTCATTATATTTTAAACTGAAAAAAAATTAGCAATGCAAGCATTGGATACAATACACAGATATGATTGACTTCAAATTATTTTGTTGTTTTGCATGAGCTATTTTTTCCTCACTGGGAACAAAAAATATCCCACAGGCAAAACCAGTATTTCAATATAATTTTCCTTAGAAAAGGAACAAAAAGCTGAAATATTACCATTTTTTTCAAAATGAAATGTTGCAAAATAATTCAATTTGGAAATGTCTATGTTTAGTTTTGACTTACTAAATCAAAATTTTTTATTTTCTTGAACTGAGACCAAACTCTGTGTTTCAAGTCAGTTCAGCATTAAGCTGTTTCGGCCTATTGTGCCACATGGGAATCTGAGCAGTGCCCCCCGGTTCCCAGGCTTTCATATGGGCCAGGATTCTTGGCAAACTCTCTCCCATTGCACCACAGCATGTGACTCTAATGATGAGCCATATGGCTTGGACAGAGGGAAGCTCGTGGTGCATAATGGGACATAAACTTTAGCAAAAAGGCTCTGCATTTTCCCTTAAGAAGCATTTGACACGATTCCCAGTGGATTTTCTTCAAAAGCTGTATTATTAGAAAGGCTAGAAAAGGAGGAGGTGGTTTGCAGGTACACTGCTGAAAATCTTGTGTACATGAAAAGACATGGAATTCCAAGAGTTAAGAAACAGGGCTGCTTTCATGTCTGTTATAACTCCTTTTAGATGGGGAGGAAAGTGGCCCCTACATATCTTGACAACATAGTAGAGAGGACTGCAATCTACAGAAGTCAAGGGGAAAAAATGTGATAATAGAACAGATGGGGAATGTGTTCCTATGGTGACTAGATACACTATATTTTCTGCTAAGATATACAAATGAAAAGTAACATGAACCGCAGCAAGGGAAGACCAAACAATGATTCTTCCTAGGTTACAATTATAGTTGGGGTGCTGCTAATAGTGACAGTCATTATTAAAACTACACATCCATTTCTTGTTTAATATTTACCAGAAAATTATGATTACCAGAAAATATTAACTTGACAAAAGAAGTGTAAAAATGAAACCATTTTGTATTTTGCTTTCAGATGCCCCACCAAAAAAAACCCAGCAGTAAAGATCTTACATACACAAGCAGATGGAAATATCTGGATTTAGAGACCTAGAGAGAGAAAGGACATGTTATTAAGAGGTTTCTCATTAAGTTGCAGGAAGATACATTGTCAAAGGAATTGTTAGTTTGCAGATGCAGGTTTAAGAGGTTAGGAAATGTCAGAATCATGGTTGACAGCGATCTTGTTTCTGTCCTTTGTGATAAAAATGAATGAGACTTTTTTCCTCACTTTTATGCAAAAAAAAAAAAAATCTATGCAAGCAAAAAGTTACAGCTGTGTCAAAAGTTTTCTCTGCATAAACCTTGTCAAATTCTGTCTTCCTTGGAAACATCTATTCTGACACTGACAAAATCTAAAACTCCTTTGGATGAGGGCACCCTGCTTTTTTAAAAGATTCTCAATACAAGGTGGTATCTCTGCTTCTTGGGCTTTATTTCAGGAGACAGAGGTTCCTTCTGTCCTGGGCAGGACGTCTGTTTCTGGCTTTGGCATGCACATGCAAAACTAGTTGCACAGAAATTGGTCAGCTAATGTTCAAGGCTCTCTGAAGAACTGTGTTTCCTTTTCATGTGTATTACTTGACTTGTCTTGGCATTGTCTTAATGGCATTAGTAATGTTTTGATATACGATATGCAGTGATATACTTCCTATATAGTAGAAATAATAATGAGGATATAATAAAGTGGGGAAAGATCTGTTTGGCAAGTGAAGCTAACTAAAATAATCTTACAATCACTAAGAAGCCTCTGCAGGGTTATAGTGGAAACATGAATAAAATTAAAAGACACACTCGGTGATATTTTCCTGGATGAGTCACTGAGAATGTGTGTGAATAGTAAGGGACTGGGATTATTGGGGGATATCCAGCTATTCATTTTGCCATGAGTCTGAGACAACTCATTTAATGTAAATGAAAGGCATGTTTGCCTCTGTGATGGTCTGTTACTGGCTTTACTTGCAAAAAGAACTATAAATTATGTTGAACAATGCCAAATGTATAGCTCTGTGATTTCAATGGTATATGAGGGAAAGAAAGGCAATTGTAAAAATAACCCCCTTTTTTTTTTGCTTTCAGTGAGGCAAGTATAGATGTAGTAAACTCTTAGGTGTAATACACACTTAAATTCTTCTCCTCAGAAATGCAAATTATTTTATCTGACTGCCAAGGAAGGTTCCAATTATCAAGTCAGATTGAAAAAGTCACATTTTCTCTCCCACAACCACTTATGTTTGCTTTTCTCTAAACCTGCCTCAGCTGCACTTGCTGGGTAGTAGTAAAGAAGCTTGTCTGTAATTACAAAGGTGTTAATTTCAGCATTGCGTGTACTTTTCCCTTTTACTAGATTGACATGAACATTTCACACTCTAATGCGTGCTGTAATTGGAACAAACTGCAACACCTACTACTAAAAAGTGAGCTCTTTGTAGCCATTGCTTGTCCCTTCCATTTAAAATTCCCTAGCCACACTTTTGCCTCCCAAGCTGCCTTTGAAGGCAGATTTATGTGTTTTAAGTACAATCCAAGGATATTGCAGGCACAGCAGGAGATTGTAAACAATCAGAAACTGAACTGGAGGGAGTCCTCAGAATCCCAGTGTGGCAGAACCTGAAAAACACCTGCAGCCTAAGTGTTTGTAGGTATATTATGGATGATTCATCATTGCCAGTCGATGTTACTGAGCAACATCAGGCAAAACACAGAGAGCAGTGTAATCAGCTGATATGGATGCTCTCCGTGTACATGAATCACAGTTGTTGAAGACAGAGTTTGACCAGCTCCCAGAAGATTCATCCTCTTCTTTATAATCATCATCTTTATTTGGTGTGGTTGAGTTCACAAGAGGGTATCTCCAGGCAACAGGGGAAACCAAATTCTGATTGGATCTAAAATTCAGGGATAACATATGTATCTTGAAGGACTTCCACTTGCTAATTCTGTATCAAACCCCTATCAGAAAAATACTGGGTATATGTATTATACAAGGCTCATTTCTCTTGGAGTATCAGGTTCAAAATTATACACAGCGTGTAACCAGAGACAGGAAAAAAATTAACTCTTTCTGTGCAAAAAGACTATTTTGCCCTTCTCCATATATCCAGGACCACCCTCCTACTGGAGGAGGAAACACTGATGCCAATTTTGGGTATATTCTCAGAGTTAGTTGTTGACTAAACTAAACACTGGGGACATTGCTTTGAACAGCAATAACTTCAGAAGCACTTAGAACTGTTTTCTCTTTCAAAAATTGTCTTCAGCAATAACAGTGTTTAAAGACAAGGACCACTGTCTTCAGGTAGCTCTCATTTCAGTAACGTGTCCTAATAGGTAAGTATTTGCTCTTGGTTTTCTTTATGATTTTTTACATCTTTGGCATAATTCTGCACAAGGGACACGCAATATTTTTTGACACTGCAGGCATGGCTTTCCCTTCCTCCTGACAGAAGGAAGTCTGGATCTCTTGGACTGGGCAAGAGAGATGAAATCAAGTCTCTCTCTTCCTGGGAAAGTGCTTTAATCACTAACTCACAGTCACTAATCAAGCAAACAGTGAAGGGTTACTCTTTCTGAAATTATTTTACTTAGTGGAAGTGGCTCAGGTGCTCTGCTTTGTGCTAAGCCTGCTGATGCTGACAAAGTGTTTTGGGATTCCTCTGCCAGTGTGTAAGACATCAGGGCTCTCAAGGGACTTCCAGATATCCTAAACTGTTTTAGAGATTGGCTCAATCTGACTAAGGTTATGATCCATTGTAGACATGAATAATAGGAAAACCTAGGATGTGTAATGATTAAGGTAGGTTGTTTTTGACATGGAAACCTAATCTCTGCCTAAATTACATCGTAGACTCAAATGCTTTTCATGACTCTTAAAGTGAGTGTTTGGCAAATGACTATAACCACTATTATTTATAGGGAAACACTGCTAAAGAAAGTCTGTTTTTCACTGGAGTAGCAGAGGGTCCCTCATTCAAGACTTCAGGCAGCTGATAAAACCAGGGGTAAAGTTCCTAATAAGAAGGTTTCACTCAAGACAGTGTTTCTATCTAAACCCTCTGGCTTTCTTCTGCTATCCCTAGTCTGATTGATAGGTCCTTCAGACTTAATCTGGGCTTATTTTATAGAATATGACCCTAATTTTGTCTTTTCCAAAAACATGAGCAGCTGCAGGCTTCCCATTGGGAAATTCTGAGCTAAGGAACAGAATCACTGTAACTGCTGCTACAACTGGGTAAGTCTGAGGAAATGAGTCTTTAAATTGCATACATCCCAAGGAAATACAAAGTGCTAAAATGAGCCCGGTTTTTTTAAATATTTTTTCCTTAGGAATTATACAAGAAATAAGACAGGTGATACCATTCTTGGAGACTTCTAAAAGTTGAACTGTGAAACATTCAAGTTTTTAAACAGGGTGTTGCAGAACTGAACTTGTTCTGTTTATCCTTCCAAATGTCTAATTGTATCCTCTGAAATCCTTCTGGAAAGTCTGTAGTGAATATCAGGAAATATTAGCTATACCTGAAACCCTTCTAAAAATGCTGTACTATTCCACTAAATGTTTATCTGGGGCTGTGAACCTCAGGAAGGATATTGTAAGTGGTTGAAAATTTATAGTTTCCACAGAAGAGGAAAAACATAATTTTTCAGTCTCTATATCTCAGAAATGAAATATGTAGAAGACATGACAGAATGGTCATCAGACAAAAAAAAAAACCAAACCAAATAAATGAAAATAAATTAAATCCAAATATAAATTTAAAGAAAACAAAAACATATAACAGGAATAAATTGACTTGTCCTTCAAGGCTTAAAAATTGTTCTGTATTTCAAGGAGATTAAAACTTGCAAATTTTCTTCAAAAGTCTTTACTCCATTTTAACACTCTGCTCCCCAGCAGAAATTATTTGCAATGTGTACTTTTTTTCTGTTATCAAGTCTAATTATAAAAAGTTACTGATGGCTTAACTGTTATTTTTCTTCAGAGGCTGAAGGATTGTGTGTCTTAGCAGTGAGATTCCTGTCTCTCTCCCCAGTGGTGGTGTTCCAGAAGGAGCTTTGACACCAGTATTTACATACATCACTGAATGCCAAAGACTGTGTGCCTTGTGAATGGAAGAAGTTGCTTTATGGCTATTCATAAACGACCTATATGACTGATGTACGTGACAAGCAATAATTGACAGCATTTTACTGTTGATATATTGTTCCTGGTTTAACTTTGTTTTAATTTTTCCTCATGATTAAAATTAGATTATGCCGAGCTCACATTCCCATTTATGATAAAAGGAACCAACAAGAAAAGGGTTTTGTTTTTCCTCCTTAAACTCCCTTAAACCTCATAGGTTAAGTCATGGAAACCTATAAAGCTCTTTTAGTGAAAACATACACACATTGCATGTTGCTGGATTTGTTGAGGTCATTTGATATGATCTATGTTCTGCAATGTGTGACTAGATCTCATATGAAGCTTTTAAACAGTAGGCTCAAATGAATGTTTTAAACATTTTAAATGAACACTTCAAAAACAAATTAGGCTCCAGAAGCATATATCTATAGCAATCTTTGCCATTCCAGTTGATATAAAGAATGGATATTTGAGAAAAAGTTAATGTCAGATACTCTGTTCAGTAAGTTGACCATTTATTCCACCTTTATTTTTTACCGTTGTGTGGGATTTTGTCATAAAAACACAGGGAAACTCTAGCATGTAATATATGTGAGCTAAGTAGGTAAAAAATAGACAAAATTAGGAAGAATATTTGGTTATATGGAATTGAAAAATAGGGTGAATGCGAATGCTGTCTGGTATTAAATTACCCTCATCATTTAAAAAACACCTGGATGGGTTCAAAAAGTAAAGTAAGGCTGAGCAAAATATGAATTAATGAATAACACATTTCCATGATAGAATGTTTTTGACTACTATATAGACCTATAAATAAAACATGCTATGTGCATAGTTGGCACCCACCAATTGGCTAATGTTAATGTAAGTAGATACAGATTTCTAAAGTCTTTTTATATAAAATGTGGCTAGTTTCTGCTTTCTATGCTATGTTAATGAATGCCAGGGAGACTATCGGCTGTATTTTAACTTTTTGTTTACTTCGTCAAACTCATGCTGAGAGAGCAGTAAGTGCCATTCCCATAGCATAGGCCTTGCCACATGCACTTAAAAGGTCCACACTTACACAATTAATCACATTTTAAAAATTATTTGCTTTCCCACATTGAACACAATAGGCCTTTGTTACATTTAACACACAAAAGAAAAGCACTAGCTGCTAAAATACCATGGTCACATAGTACTGGCTACAGTAAATGGCTAATTTTTAATATGTCTGGACTGCTGCAGGCTCCTGATTATCTAAGATGGTGGAGGATAATCTCCTGGAAGAAGAGAGTAGACATTTTAGTGACTTTTTTTGTATAGAAAGCTGCTGAGAGATTACAGACAAGAAAATGAATCACTGTTGAGAAAACAGAATTATTTCAAAGGTATCAGTGTCATCAGCAAAAAAATCCTCCACCAAGTAAAAATGACAAAACAATGCCAAAAAGCAAGTGGACTGAATTGAGAAGTACAACAGGTCATGCATAGCAATAAATAAATGCCAGTTAATCCAGTAGTTTAGAGTGGATCTGGGATAAAGGACCTGAAGGGTTTTCTATGCTTGTTAGCATTCAATAGCAGAAGACAAGGACAAGCCTAGGCTGCATTCTTCCTATATAGGTGAGAAGAAGGATTATGCATACCTCTCCTCTTGAAAAGGTAGAGAAGCAGAAGGAGTTCATAGCACTATTTCCAGTGTAAGAGAAATGGCACTGAGAGAACAAGTAGCATGGTGGAAGCAGTAGCTGACAGTGCCACGTTCTGCACCTGCCTGCCTTTGCTTGGAATAGCAATAAGCACAAAGGGTACTCTTCACAAAGCAGCTTCTCTGCGCTTAGCCAAGCCTAGGGAAAGGTTGCATTGGAAGAAATTTGATTAAAAGAGTGATAGGCTAGTGAGAAGCTCATAGTGAAATGGTACCACCAATCACAGGAACCTTCCATGAACCCTCAGAAAAAAGAATCCAAGTATATGTGGCAACATGGAAAGAACTCGATTTGCATTCCTGACAAAACATGTTTGTCCTTTTAGATAAAGTATTGGACCTCTGTTGGTGTATATTTACAGTATCATCGTGGAGCTCCTTTTTTTAGATGTTACAGAAAAGACAGAACTTTCTGCAGCAGCAGCTGCTGCAGTTCCAGCTGATGCTGGAACCTGCTTTCACCTTGCCCGCAAGAGCTGAGACAAGTGCAGCATGTTCAGTTGTCAGTACAGATAGTAAAAATGTTGCTACCCAAGGTGTTGAAGTTCTAAAATATTTTAATTACATTAGATATGGGCATGGTTAAATGAACTACTGAGATGTCAGCTTTAGACTGGCTACTGTACTTATTGTTCCAATTTGAAAAAATGCAGGATACTATCACTGATTACTCAAGTATGTTCTTCTAACATCTTATGGTTTTTTGTCAGAATCTATGAGAGCAATGCCCCGTATAATGAATCCTAGCTCTTCAGATTAAAAGAAATAATATAATTTCCAGGCTGACAGACTGTACACAAACTATATCCATGGCTGAAATTTTGGGTATGTCCTACTGCTAACTAAGTGTGTGAAAAGCCAGTCAGATAACTGCAACTACTCAATTTACCATGGATGCATAATGTCTGAACAAAAACAAGGGCAGGAATCAGAGTTTTCTAAGTCGGACTGACAGCAGTTAGTTTTCCTTACAAATAAAAAATGCTCCAAACTTTCCTCAAAGTCTCTATTAACAGCATTAGGTGACCTTCTACATTAGATGAGAATGAGGGAGAATTTGAGCTTAGCTCCTGAGAACACGAGAAACAGTAAGGTAGAAGGCAGAGGACAGACTACATGGACTATCAAAGAATACTGGATTGAACTGAATGCAAACTCCTAACCCAACCTGACAGAAAAGTTGTTTTCTGCCTTCTCAAAGTGTCAAGCAATCCATCGCACATATTTGGAATCCTGCATAATAAAATGTAATGAATATTTGGCTTTGGCTAGGTTTTCTGCTCTGTGTAAGTGAGAGGTAAGACTGAACAGCAAAGCAGTATTCTTTGGAAAGTTCCTGTGAATTTACTATGAAAGCACACTCCAAAGGGTTATGAGAACTTTGGGATCCATTGCAGCATTGTTCAAAATGACCCTTTCTATTATTTTATGGAACATATGGACCTGGCTGTCAATTTTAATAGGGACGACGACTTTGTTTAACAGAGAAATGTACCTTTAATGGCCAAACCTGTAGCTGTGAGCCTTCGGTAAAAGTTTCAGGCAAAGACATTTGTGGAAATACGCTTGAATTGAGTTCAAATCCTGGAAAGGATTGAATGTCAAGCAAATTTTTAAGTTTATAAACTACTCATGTGCCTATGGATTATAAGATTTCCTGATACTATGGAACAATGGAGTTATAAGAAAGCACAAACGGCCAGTATCTACAGGGAGAAGGCTTTTTTCACTTTATTTGACTGATTGAAGGATGAGATTAGGAAGCAGGGCTTGGTGAATTCTATTTTCAGCTCTGTTACTCATGTATTGTGTGACTGCACAAGCCACAGCCATGTTAACAAGACTCAGCTTTCTCTAGCTGCATACAGTGTAGACCTATAGTAGCACTCTGAAAAGCCTGTGGTCTGGGTACAGCCCAGCAATCAAATGAGCAGATTCAAGCTCTGCAGCAGAGCTGGTTCATTCTCTATCCAGCATTCTGTGGTCACCAGGGGAAATATTGCTCTTGGAGTCACAAGAAGCTTCTGTAGCTGCAGGTCCCCAGTGGCTCATGGAGTTTATTTTCTTTTTTAATTTAGTGTGGTCTGGCAGCCATGGAGGTTACATTCACCTGGGTCAAGCCCTTAATGATGCGGGGAGTAGTACTGGATTGATTAGAAGCCATCGCCCAGAATTCACACCCAGTTTATTGGTGGTGGTGAAGTCCTCAGAGAGTAGTAAACCCAAAGTCTAGTGTGCTGTTTAGGTTCCCCACCAGCTGCATCAAATACACCATCAAATTAGTTCAACTTTTTCCCCCATCATTTTATAGTGTTTACTTCCCGGAAGGCATTATCTTCAATAGGATCTATACTTGCTATTTTGGATGAGTTTTCATATTTGTTACTTACTGCTCACAGATCCATTTGCATTTAACAGAGAGCCATCAGTAGGATTTATTAACAGTTCAATAATGTAGGATCAGCATTTTAGTTTACTTTGTTTGTTGTGTGTTTGATTTCTTTATTACACTTTGGTAGTGCTGCAATAAAGAAAGCATCCTGGTGCCTTTTCTATTTGTTTTATTAAACCTCTTTGCTGCAGGGTATTTGGCAGTTGTCATGTAAGTTCCCTTTTAATATACCAGCTGTACTTCATGCTTATTCATTTCCTCTATCCTTAAACGTTCCTCAATAAACTAACAAACTACCTATTAGTAGTAACTTAAAATGTAAAATTTGTATGTTGCCTTCAGTGCATTGAAAGCTGCTATACCTTTTTTCTTTCTGATAACAAAACTCCAAATTTTATAAACACTGTAAATGAGTTTTTCAAAACATCAAAATGTACATTATTACAAGTGCACATATGGCAGCTACACATGCTTTTTTGGAGCCGATAGACTAAAATATTTGGCAGTCCTTCACTGGACTGTTCATTCCTTATTTTCAGCATTATTTACATGTATTAACTATCAACATAGCTTCTACATGAATAAGCATGTATTAAAAAATTTTGACTTGACATGGACAAATAATTTTTCCCTTGAATTTATTTTCTAGTTGGTGAAAGCTCCTCCCATATGAAACAATTTAGAGTCCAAATATCATTTATGATAAAATTTTGTTTATTTTGAAAATAAATGCAGATCTGGTGCAAATTAGTCTGGTCTTTGTGTTTGTAGGGAGTGTATATGCTCTTTATACAGTATTTCACACAAATACAATTGTGAGGTGGTTAAGATACTTGTGAAAATAAAGTAATAATTCCCATTATAATATTATTTCTCTAATATTTGAGGCCTGTTCTGTGAAAGTCTGCCCTCTGCAAAAGCTGAGCTTTAGGCCACAAATACACTGCTGAGGACCACGTGAACACCTCTCTCTCCTGCTGAAGTGCACTCAGATCCCATCTAGCAGCCCCATGTGCCAACTTTGAACTTCCCCAAATATATCCTCATGGACACTATATAAAGATTCTGCTATTTATTCTAAAAGTCCTCTGAAGTACTCTGAAAAGCAAGTTGTTTGGTAGTCCTATCAAACAGAACCCACAGTTATATACAAGGAGCATGGCCTGTCTTAAGCTATTTTTGCCATTACCTTCCAACACCTAATAGGATGGGACTTTCCTAACTCTTTGCCTAGGTCAGCCTACAACCACTCTGAAGCCATCTAAAGCACTGGACAAGGCAGATTTCAAAACTGGTCCCTGACTCTCAAACTTTTTCATTAAACTCTGCCACTCTAAACATTTTAAACAAAACTGGACTTCTCTGATGATATTCCTATAAAATAGTTCACCCGCTCTTCACCCACCTGACAACGGTTTCAGTTCCTCCATGTTTCATTGCTTTTAGAACACCACTTGAGACCATGCCAAAAACTTTACTATCATAAATCTGTATTTCTACTGCTCATTCCTATTCAATGCCATTAGCAGAAAGAATCAGATTAATATTTCTTGACAGCATTTATTCTTGACAAATCCTTACAAGTTGCTTCTTACAATCTTGTACTTTTATTTCTGCTTACAGACATTGTTGATTCTGGTATTTTCAGGAAATGAAAGACAGATTGATTGGTCTATAAGTGCATAAAGCCTCATGCTTAGAAATATAGTTAGCATTGTGGACCTAGGCCCAGCCATTGCAGCGAGCTTCAGTATCTGTGAAGACTTGAGATGGACACAAAGTCCTAAAACCATAACCTACTGGTGTGATCAAAACACAGTCTTTTCTCCTCACCCCCCACCATTCCCTGTGCACACATCCCCTGTGCTTGTCTGCTCCCTCCTCTTTTTGACTTCTTTCATCCAACTCAGGAATGATCTTAAACATGTTTCTGAGAACATTTATGTAGGATGGTTGAAGATATTATAAAGTCTCCATTCTCCTTAGAAGATTTATTCTTACTTCTGTATTTTTCCCTTCCCTTTTTCTCAATTCCTGTTGCTTTGTGAAAGAACAGGATCAGAGAAAGCAGTATCTTCATGTGAACTGAAAATAATGATTCCCCGCGTTGCTCTTCCTTCCCGGAAAAAGGAATTTTGTTGTCTCAGGCAGTCTGCCAGGAAAGACCAAGCTCCATTCTATTGAAAACATCACTAACAACAGAGAAACTCAATTGCTGAGGAACTGAGAGGGAGAGCATCATGGGGGAGGCTGCAGCTTTCAGAGGCAAGGTGGCCTCTTCAGCATCTTGGATCCATTCCTTCAAATTACATGGAAAGAGGGCAACTTAAAATATTCAACTCTGTGCCAAGGAAGAAAACTGAAAACTAGGACGATGTGCACTACGATCTGTTTGGGTGAGTGGGAAACAGAGGAAAGAGGGAGGCATGGGATCAGCTGCTCTTGGGCCAGACTGTTCATTCTGTAGCCTTGTTTGGGATCTTTTCTTAGGGGAAAACTGTAATGTATTTGTTAGAAGTATTTACAATAAAGAAGTTGCAGAACAATAATTAATATCCCTCTATATTCGTGTTATAAAAAAGTAGCTTATTTTTTGTTTAACCTCATTGCTCCTCAGTTGCTTCTAGACAGAAACAGGGAACAATGATCAATGAGTTACTTTGCTAATCATTTAATAAACATCCTTAACCTAACCTTAAATGAATAAATGACTAGTGAAATGACTGGAGCAAATGTCATCAATCAATCTCATATACTCAATATGTAAGCTGTTTCAATGGAGAAAAACATATGGTTGTAGTTTAAAAAGAAAATCCTTTGCAAAACTTCGTACAACGTTGCTTAAATCGAAGCTAATCTT
This sequence comes from Illadopsis cleaveri, assembly GCA_013399915.1. Classification (NCBI taxonomy): domain Eukaryota; kingdom Metazoa; phylum Chordata; class Aves; order Passeriformes; family Timaliidae; genus Illadopsis; species Illadopsis cleaveri. The sequence goes on from VXBB01022695.1 coordinate 559,178, forward strand.
TGACATAATCCAATATGAAGAGAGTGAGAAAGATTTGTTTCCTTCTAGTGTGATTAGAGAGTCTAGCTTTGCAAGAGATATTTTCAAAATATTTTATAAGTCACAGTAAAGTACTTTGGTGGGAAAAAGAGTAACCGGGGAAACAAATGTAAATAATATGTAACAATTACTATGGTTAAGAAAATTAGTGTGATTGAACAATTACCTCCTAAGAAGCAAGAGCCCATCATATCTTCTCTCTGCAGTGTTTGAGGTCCAGGAATACCACTTATCACTAAAGACTTAGACCATCACAATGCAGGGAGTTGTATAAAATTCTGTGGAAAGAATTACCTGTAGACTGGGCTGCAGCATCGGTAGAAAGGCTGACATCAAGGCTTTCCACCTCACCACTGCCAGGACAGGACTAGGAATATGTATAAGGTACTTCACACTCTCTCCAAAACTGCTTGTCACCAAGGCAAAGGGAGTCAAGCACAGCATACTGCCCATGGCACTTAGTGGAAAAGGCAAGAAAACCATTGGGAGAGCACAACTGCAAGACCCACATTGGCTGATGAGACAAAACTGGAATCACATTTTTCCAGGCTGATCAAGGTGTTTTCATGTAAAAAATTCTTCATATTACGTGAAAGCATGAGTATACAGCTTTCCTCAGTTGTTGTACAATGAAAAGCATTTTTCATGAACATCTGAACTCATTTCTGCTCCCTTCTACTCTCAAACTTCATAGCTCAGGAGAATGATATGTGGGAAACCATTTTAAATGTGGGTATTTCTTTTGTCTTTTCTTGGAAGTGGAAGGAGACCAAATTAGAACTGAAATATGTAAAAATGGATATGAAAACTGCAGTTGTGTGATGTATGATGTGCTTTGAAAATGACCAATATTTGTATGTGCTCTACTGAGAGTTATGCATCAAACTTGATGAGGAAATTTCCTGTACTATCAAAGGGAATGCCTTTTAGGACACAATCTCATAAACTGACTCATGCTTTCTTTTTAAACTGCTATTCTTAATTTTATCATAGCCTTTCTTGGGTATTTTCCCATCTATATATATCCTATACTGGTAATCTAAACAGATCAATTTAAGCAGTTTAAATAAAAACTTCATTTATGAGAAAAGAACATAAGAATTAGTATATAATTTAAGCACTACTCTGAAAATATGGAAGCAAAGATATTTTAACCAAAAATTCCTCTGTGGTGCTCCTGCTTCAAGTCCTCATCTTGCTGTTGACAATGTATAGTGTATTAAACAGAAAACGGAAAGTTGTCACCAGTGTTAGTTCTGCAAGATTTAGTGCTGCAGTGAAACAAACAGCAAAGCTGATTTGACTAAAAGCAAACGTCACTTCATCATACCAGGTCAGTGAAATCCTAAACAAAAAATAGGGGGTTTAAATCTTAACATTATTACAGGCCAAAGTTAGTTAATTTCCTGCTAAAACTGATTTACCTCCTAAGTAATCTGAAAATAAGATAGTCACATACCTAGACCACACAGGCTTTATCTATCAAAATCAAACAACATCACTTTTTAAAAATACCTAATTAATTTTTAATCAGGTATTAGCTGTCTGGAAAAGTGTTCCATTGTCCCTGCCTTCAAATAGTAAGAAAAAATAATAGTTTTGTTTCAAATAAATCAAATGTTCATCATAAGAGCAAACAGACAACAAACATTAGAGCAAACATAGAGTTTGCTCTAGATAGAGCTATTTTTAAATGTGTAAATTTGAGAAACACAAAATTTTAAAAGAAGATGGAAAGGAAAATGGCCTGGTGCTTCTAAGCTCATACAATTGTGAAAAGCAATATAATTCATGTGTTAATTTGCAGGTTTCCTTCCTGTCTCGTATTGAGCTGAAGACACAAATTCTCAGTTGCTTGGGGTTTCAGATTATAACTTTTCACACCGAAATAGGATTTATAGCTTTCTCACAAACAAGAATAACATGCAAATTGGATTGCTTTAGTGGAATACAAATACTTGTGAATGCCCTAAATGCTTGAACTCCTTTGGTGAACCTTGGAAAGCTCTGGAAATCATGATTAATGTCTAATCAGAGCCATTGTAAAGGGAAAACTGAAACCCACAGGCTCTATTCAGAATTTTCTGGCATTCCCCAGGTTGGGAATGCCATCATAATTGTTGCTTGCCTAAGTGAAGAACCTTCTCAGGAGTGTTTGGGAGCAGGGCTGTCTGCCACAGCTAATAACTCACTCAGTATCTGCCCCTCCAGAATGGTAATGCTGCGGCCCCAACCGCACGCCTGCTCTGTATGACAGAGGCTGATGAATGGTAAGAGCGGGCAGAAATGGTAATGAGCCCTGGGATTCGGGGGGACACTACCCACCTTATGTGTTGGAAGAATTTATGAAGATAACATGACATACTAATATATTTTTACAGCCCAAACAAGATATTTTATGCCAGCTGTGGGATCCACACATAGTTTATCACTATAACTTCCAAGACCTTTCCCCTTTTTTCCTCTGTGCTTGAACATTGTGTTATTATCAAAGTAGGTAAAAGCAAGTTGCTAAATAGAAAACTTGCTAGCATTTTGCTTTTTTTTTTTCTGTCTTTTCATATCCATTTGGAACAGTCACATAGAAAGTATAATTCTCTTCATGCATAGAATTTCTTCCTTGCAATTATACTCTATCCTGTATTCCTCTCCTGGTACATTGGTTCATGCAAAATATTCTGTACAATCACACCATTCTATGTTGCACAGACTCTTCAGAAAATTTTTTAAAAGAGAGATAAACACCATCAGATTTGATTTTTGCTATAAAACTGGTACAGCTAACCAATCTGAAATGCTGTTTAGCAAAACTGCAACGCTAACATTAAATTCTTGACAGTCTTTTGCTGCTATGAAATACCGGCCAACTATCTGAGGACTATGTGAAATATAATGTATTTAATTTACTTTATGCTGATCACTGAGCTCATTTTCAAGTAGCTGACTTCCTGTGTTAATGGTTTACCAGATGTAATAATTTTAAAAATTAATATTTTTTAAATGCAGAAAAACTATTTGGCCACTAGGCAATGAAGTATATAAAAAGTAGCCTGACATTTCTGTAGACTATTTTCTCTAATTCACAAAACACAGAAGCTATAACTGTGTGACAGTAAGGAATTCCAGATTTCAGAATAACCATCCAAGAAACAGTGACATAAAAATCTACATCATACTTTAAAACATGGGTTTACTCCAAAACCACATGCATGCCAAATTTAAAGCCTTCCTTAACTGCCTCTTCCCAAACCCCTGATCATTCTACACCTCTGCGACAGGCTCAAGGAACTGGGTTACACTGTATAGGTTGGTATTTTTTTGGTGTGTTTTGTAGACTTGAGCTCTGGGGGGGAATCTTCATGTTTAACTATTACACAATCAAATAAAAAGAAATGTGCAGAGCATAAAAAACCCTCCCAAATCTGATTAGTATACAAAATTTATTTAAATATTTATTTCCATTTTCCTCTTCATTTTCTTTACCTCCATTATTTTTTATTTTCTCATGGAAAAGAGACATTAATGAAAAGAAAAAAGTAAACAGAAGAAGTTGTTACATTGCTTTTCAGGTGGATGACAATAAACCCAGAGACTGTCTTTGTTTGAGTTAGATAGAAAGGACCCAGGATTTTAAACAGAGGAAATTAGTAATTCAACATTTTCCCAGGAAAATGGATATTTGATACATACCTAATTTTATTTTATGGTACTTTATAATGCATAATCAAATTCCACAACAGTAAATGTGGATTAAGTCAATGGTGAAAACAGATTGTTAATGAAAATATAATAGGTTTAGGCTCGTTTCCCATGAGATTATTCCTTCACTGTACAACAGGGTATAAATTTATAGTGATCTAAAGTGAAATTCTGTTTCTTGGAATTTTCAAAGCCAACAATGGTATTCAGCCCCAGATTTAAAGGAAGCCATTAGTCTTGGTCTGTCATGTGCATCAAGGTTTAGAAGGCAGTACAGTGTTACATCACTGAAGCCCTGCCAGATATCCCAAAAGGAAAGCTGAAGAGCCATACATCTGGCCTGCAACTTTGCCTAACACACTGTCCTGCCTGTGGCCAGGGAAGTTATGGTAAAAGGCACACTCTGAATGCCTTCACTCACACCACAGAGGTGAGAATGTGATGGCAGAATTATACCAAGGCCACTACAAATTTCTGCTGGGAAGAATCTCAATCGTAACTGACCATGGCCATGACCCAAATCCCACATCAAGGCTTTGCCAGTGCTCAGGAGTGAGGCTACACATTTCTTAGTGTGGAATTAGCACCCAAATACAAATTGAAACTTGCTCTGTCTTCCTCCATAACCCGTATGTTTGAACCATATTGTCAGCATCTGTTTAGACGAATCTAGTGAGTCAGGAAAGTTCCAATGTAACCTTGTTTTACTAGAAAGACAGCAATTTATCAAAACTTAAATTTTGTGGCATTATGCCAGATTTTGATGAAAAGTTTTAAGGTCCTTGATAGTTTTCAGTGAGATAAAGAACCTGCAGACCTGAAATCTAGTCCATGTCACCATATCTATTGTAAACTGGGTTATCATACTACTTTTATTTGGTGGACAAATCCTCCTTTTTAGTCTCCAAATTTTATTTAATTGAAGAAGAATTTGTCTGTTTCTTTGTACATGCTAGACATCTGGTATGCTGAGAAAACGCCTCAATAATTCAACTGGGCTGTTGAACATATGAAAATTGTGAGCAAATGACCACTATATGTGAGCAAATAAACTGCTTGAACATGGATTTCTACCAAAGCATTCCCACAGAAATTTGCGATGCCCAGTTCCCCACTGCAACATTTAGTATCCATACCTGTGGGGGTGCATACCCAAATGTGTTGCTTTTGGTATCTCTATACATTGCCCTATTAAACTATATGATTCTTCCCAGAGCAAAGCAACTGCAATTGGACGGATTGAAAAATACATCTTGTGCTCCTGGATATCTGAGACTAACTTATGGGTCCCCCCATCTGAGTCAATGCTTCCAACCTCCAAAGTCTGAGCAGCACTCTCCAGGCAATCTTGTGGGAGCTGTCTGCAGTGAGCATTGCCACAAGGCACACCCGAGAATTAGGCACACCTACAGTTCTCCTATGTTCACAACTTAGCAAACCTGATAAGTTCACCCTGGCCTGCTTTCAGTAATAAATACCTACAGACTTAATTAATTTCCCTGATGTGGCAAATGTTCCAAGCAGAAAATATTTTTAGCTCCTTCTAGTTAATTCTTTGGAGCAAGGATTTCTCGTGATGTTCAGCACTGCCTACAACGGTCTATAAATTAATAAAATAATAGCACACAAAATAAAAAAACTTTGAGTCTTATTTCTATAAACCACTCAGAAATTTAATATAAATACTAAGGAAAGCCTCTAGTACCTCAAAAGTCTTGAAGTGGCTCCCACTCTAGTATAACTATTTGAGTGAATGAAGATCATTCCTGTTGATGTGTGTTTGAGTTTTCAGTGGTATAAACTTGTTGGAAAAATGGGTGTTCCCGAAATGTGAAAGAAGTTCACAGATCATGAGTAGACTCTTTCTATCTACCAATCCCTGCCAAATCTCAGGCACATCCAGTTAAGTCCACACTGGTGCATTGCAATAATATTTTATTGACAAATTTCCAAAGGGGCTGAAGTCCATACTGTCATAGGCAGCATTCTTGCATTTCCCTGCCCAAATTTCTCAGTGTATCAACAACTTTAAATAGATATGTACGTTACATCTCTCAGGCAGCCAGAAGAAGTGTAGCTGTTTCTGTTGTGCAGTGATGGCATATGCAACCTCCATTTACTTGCTTCAAAGCTTGTAGTTGAAGAAATTTTCATATTCTTCCTCCACATCTCTTTGATAACTTTGTCATCTAGTTAGCTTTTAATACTTTTATGATACTTATTCTAGTGAGAGCACAAGAGTTACTAATATTTCTAAGTTTTAAAATATTTTATGCAAATACTAAGGAAGGAAAAAAAACCCATTATTTTGTACAGTTTATCCTGGGTTTATACACAGGGTTTACTCTATTTAAATAGAAAAGGTAAAGATTCCTTTTAATTTCATGTATAAAAGGAGAAAAGAAAATCAACACTAAAATACAGACACACTCTTGGTCTAACAGAAGAATATTGTACAGATGGCCAGTTACTACATCTGATTATAAGAAATCTATGGAATTTTCTAACAGTTACTTGGCAGAATATTTTCTAGATTAATGGAAAGCTTTGTTTATTTTCTGGGGACTACAGTTTTATAGTTTAATGTTGTTGGCAGGAAAAGAAGTATGCACATCTTTATAGCTGGTGTCAAGGTGAGTTCTGGACCCATAATAAGATCCAAAGCAGAGGAAAGAACAGACAGATATCATAAGAAATAATTTCTATATGCACACAAATTGTATATGAAGAGGTTTCTTCTAAATTACAGGCAGAGCAGTGTTTGTATGTACATGTGAGTGAGTGCAGGCACTTTAGATCTTTTGCTAAACTGTATGTAGAAAAAAAGGATGCTGTAGAATGAAAGATTCTGTGGAAATCAGTTGATAATTGTATGAGGAACTAGCAAAATTTATCTTCCTGCGCTGAAGAAGCTTTAGCAGTAAGGATGGGTATGGAGCATTGCCAGGAATGTCACGGCTGATTGACATTATTTATTAAGTAACAGGAAAACACTGCGCTCTAACAGACAATGCAGAGAATTACAAGAGGAGTATGCATGATATGGATTCACAGCCTTGATAAGTAGCAGTAAAGTAGAATGGAGTTTTTCTCACGGTATCTCTTAGAGAAAAACTCAAGAGACACACCTCCTAGAAACACCTAGATAACAAGGCAGAATATTTTCAAGAATTTTGTAGTGGTGGCACAGTATTAAACACAGCAGGAACTTCACTTAAACCTAGATGGGTTTTGCCTTTAACCTTGAGATGAAGGAGAAATGTGGAAGTCTGTATTATCAGTGCCAGAGAGTGCTCCAGTGGCACTGACTATTTGTCATGCTATTTTCACTCTGGATTGTCAAAATAATTTTTTGAGCTTTTGAGAATCCAGTGTTTCTCTGTAAGAGTTGAATTGTGTGGGAACCCATTTATCTCCCTGGCACTTGGTTGCTGTACTCTGGTAACACAACTTCTTTTAGTACTGTGCTTTATTGGAGGGCAGAGACTTCTGCAGCGTAGTGCTGGCACTAAGAGTACTATGAAGCCAGGACTGTTTCAAAGGAAATAGTTCTGTATGTATCAATTCTCCTTACAAAATTGGTAATTGGCCATTCAATGAAAAAGTAGAACTATATTCTTAAGATTTTCAGAACTATTAAGATATCCCATTTATAGTCCTAGCCTAAGAGTTTCAAAGGTCAAGATAATAAAACATCATTGCTATCAAAATTGGATATATATACTATTTTCAAATTTGAGAGACAGAAATAAAGCAAACTTTCTGCAAAGCAACATTCAAGACAAATATCCTTCAACTGGTGCTTTTGAAATGAATAATTGTTTGTTGTAGTCATTGTTTTCCTGCTGTAACATGAGAATGATCTTTCAGGTAATTGTTCTTTCTGACACAATTCTGATATATATAGAAATCTTCTGGTCAAATTTATGAATGTCTGCTGTAGCCTGTGGATCCTATACCTGTCAAAAACTCAATTGCCATTTTTTTTTTGTGATATTATAATTGTGGGGTAGTATAATATTAACATTGTATCTTCTTATAGCAATAAATTACAAATTCTATTTGTATACATCCACAAGAAAAGTAAAATTTAAGACACATACACAAGAAAATTCAAAGGAACAATTCAAGAAAGTGAAGTACCAGAAGAGACGAATCACTGCAATTCAATTGCCCTGTACAAATTTTTATTTTGCCGTTTTTTGGCTTGTACATTATTGAATAATTTTAACTCTACTCTAAAAACAAAGGTTTGCTTTGCTTTGTCCTGCCCTCTGTACCTTTGCACTCTATTACACCCAGATGGGTTCTCCTTTTCATTACAGTGAATTTCTTCTTTTTTCTTTATACTGCCTAAGTATGAATGGAAAGAAAACTAGTGAGGTAGTCTCTACTTCCAGTCCCCATACTCACATTGTCCCACAACAGCCAGATTTTGCAGTTCCAGGGAAAACTGTCAACCTGCCAGCTCTGGCCTGGAGTATACTCAGCTCCAATGAAATACTCAGCAAATTAACTGCTAAACTCTAAGGGGGGATCCCAGCAGATAGAGTTTCTTTGATGCTGTTGCTGAAGTGGAAGGTGTTGAATGTGCTTAGCTTGGCCAAGTTTAGGCATGCCATTAGAAACCCTGTAAAAGGCACTTTCTGAGCAGCAAATGCAATATTTTTCTTTTCCAATTTTTAAGGATGTATGGGTTGGTTACAGCAGAGGTTTTCAGTAAACTTTTTCTCTTTTTACCTTTTTTTTTCTTTTTGAAAGAGCTGACTCTGACTCTCTAAAGAGGTATATTCCACCAGAGGTGGGGAGAAAAAAAAAACAAAACAAAACAAAAAAAAAAAAAAAAAACAGCAACAAAGAATTCTGTGGATAGCTTGGAAAATCATATTGAAAACAGAATATTCTGTGATTCTACAGTAAAAGTAGCAGGAAAATGGATCTACAGACAGCACTGCCTGTTCTGTTGACAATATTCATGGAGTTAGTTAGGTTTCCTACCTCATGAACTATAACTTTTGAGAGTTTTTGTCATCCAGTCTCTCATGAAGAAAGTTTTAAGTTCCCTTTGGGACAGTGTATATATATGATCCCAGCTGATGTATTTTCAGTCTTGAGGAATGCATAGCTTTTTCTGGTAGCTAAAAATACCTTTATGAAATGAGTTGTTTAAGTTGTGACAGGATCATAAAACCCCCAAAAGGAAATAAAATTTACCTTGAAACAAGAGACACCCACGTTAACACTTTCTAGTTGAGTGGATACAGCCACGTGCCTCTGAAGAGCAATCTTTTGCATCAAAAATTCAAAAATAAAGAAATATTCCACATACTGCATGTTAGAAGCTGACTTACTGTGTCAGAAGCGCCTACAACAGGATATAACTGCAAAACTGTGGGTTAAGGAACACTGTTCAGCACAAGTGCAGAAGGCTGCAAATACGAGAATAAATCACTTTTTCAGAGAGATAAGGCCCAGTTGCCTCACTGGACTGCTTCTAACAGGGTTTGGGCTTGGGTTTCTCGCACAGGCTGAGGGCTCAGGTTACTCCTGGAGACTCTTCCAGCACCTTGCTCTTTGTGCATAAGCGTGCAACCATGCTGGCAGCAGTCAGGCTGACAGCCCAGTGCTCCTCCTCACTCCTGTTCCACAGACAAAGACCAGCACCAATCTCAGGGTGAGGAAGCTCTTTCCCCTTATTTAGGGAAGTAGAAATAAACTGCCTCCAATAGTTCCCAGCTCCTCTGGTACCTCTAAATTCTTCTTTAATGATTATGGAGTTCACACATCTTATCAAATTTCCAGAAGGTAGACAACACTGAAGGCTAAAAAACACCCATTGCAGCTGAAAATTTTGCTGCTTATTTTCAGATAATGCCCATGTATATAGCTTTTTTTTTTTACTGGTGGCATTAGAGACAGGTTCTGCTGCTGCCTGGGTCAGAGGAATGTCTTTACACCACCAGCTGCACAACAAATGAGAGCAAGCAGGAGCAGGAAAAGGCTTTGCTTGCCATTGCATAGCCATGTCAGGAGTTCACCAGATGTAAATGTACAAAACAGAAAGATGGTGTTGCCCATGTGAGTTCAGCCTGTCAATATCTGGAAGCACATGACATCCTCTTCATGCTGTTCACCAGAAGACAAATGTAGTTGAAAGAATTTGCTGGAAACCCAAGTAAACTGCTAAACCTTGCTGAAAGTCCTACAAGCAGTCTGAGCCTGTCTGCTCTGTGACCACTCCACCTTGCTACAGCTAACCAGAGATTCTGACCGAGAACAAAACTCTTCCAGTGGATGCAGGTTTATGCATCAATGAGAGCAACAGAAAAAAGTATTCTGGCACTTCTAACAAGTGCTGATCCCTTGTTCACAATGCATAACAATGACTCCACACTGAGACATTCAGAGGGCTTAAAATCCATGAAGGTATTCCAGTGCTTATGGGCATTCTGCCAATACTCATACAGTCTATTGGTGATTTTCCTTAATTTTCAATTGTTAAAAATCCAGAAAATAGGTAAAGATTTCCAGGAGACAAAAATAGACATCGATTCCCTAGCATGAAATGCATCCATTAAAATTGGCATTAAAAGGCTCCATTCAAATCCTTTGGAAATGGGGCATGCCAAGTTTCATCTGGCACTCAACCACACTTGTCTATTTAGAAAACTGGTGTCAGGGATTCCTAACCATGGTCTCAACCATGGGTTTTGACACAAATCCATTTATACTACATAAATCATGAATTCATTCCTTCAAATACCAAAGTCAGTTTTGAAATCTTGTGTTTATAACGGTTCATCTATATTCATCAGTACTATCACCTTAAAAAAAAAAAAAAAA
>VXBB01022695.1:572323-599081 GCA_013399915.1 Illadopsis cleaveri
TAAAAGAGATCCCCCCTCCCCCCTTACTCAAAGTCAAAAAAAAAAAAAAAAAACAAAAAAACCCTCAAACAGGAAATCATGTGGTAGGAACATGTTTCCAAAAAGATTGTGCAGGCTCCATCCTTGAGTATTTTCAAGACTCAGCTGGATATATCCAGAGTAACCTGGTCTGATCTCATGGATGATGCTGCTTTTTTCCCCCGTCTTTCTGCAGGAGACTCCACTAGATACCTCATGACATTCCTGCCCAACCTATGATGGTATCATTAAATTCCTTTCCTCAACTGAGATGACGTGACTTAAAATACATACAACATAATGTATTTTGAAGACAAAACAAGAAAACAAACAGCCAACCATTTGATTGCTAGAGTAATAAATTATAAAAAGTTGTTATTGTGCTGTTCCTAACACAATGGAACCACAATTTCTACTAGAATGCAGATAAAACACAGGTAGATATTTGTATGAAAGTTTTCCTATTTGCATCTGGTTTCAGGGAAGAACAACTACGGATATTATGGCGGCTGCCTAGATTTTTTTCCAGGTAAAAATGTTATCTTTTCCTTTTGTGTGGACGTAATATCGAACCTGGACAAAAGAAGGTTGAGTTTGTGCTACTCCAATTTCTAGTTGGAATTAATGATTAGTGTGCAGGAGGAATACTCCATTTTAAAGTAGCACTACATTTCCTCCCATGTCATGCTATCATCTTTAATGGCAAAAATAATTCACTTAAGCCAGGAAGGCTTTTTTTCTGTTTTATCTATAGATCATTAGAGCAGTCTGCCTGCTGCATTAATGTCTGCTAAAATGGCATGCCACTCTCCACTTTATGGCTCTATGTCAAAAATGTCTCTGATAGCTGGTTACTCACTCCACTTGGTCGGTGTTAAACAATCCATTCCTTATTGGATGAGCCACACTATCACATGGCAGTTACTTGACTTCTATAATATCCTCTATAGGTGTCAGGTCTCTAGAGAACCATACATCCTCAACTCCCACTGAAAGCAAAGGTGGATAGCACCTTACAGATCAGATGTTGTGACTTTCTGAAGAGCTGCTTAAGACTTCCAGTTAAAACTCAACAGCTGTGCAAAATGCAGGCATTATTTTTAGCCACACATTGCATTTCTCCATTTGTGATAATTTACTACCATGCAAAATACGTTGCTATGATATAACAGAAATATACGTTGCTCAAGAAATAACAGCAAGGGAGAATTAGTACAAGAATGTAATGAACCAGGGCCAAACACTTCTAGGGACACAATCTAGGTTTCCTACACTGACTCAGAGTGTTGAGAATTGGATTCTTATATTCTTTAAGCCTTTAAGCCTCTTTTCTCTGCAATATAGATGTTTGTACAAGGAGTCAGGAAAAGTGTCTTATGGCACTTAGTGATTCAATCTGGTTTAATCAAATTCAAATTTGTTCACTTTTGTTGTATACATTCTGGAGGTTCTTCACCCAGCATGGTTACATTTGAGATGAATACAGAAGCAAGGGAGAAAGAAAGAGAGGTAGAAGGATATTAAAAAGTAATGACATAATTTAATGAAAGATTATTATATATACCAAGTGAAATGAAGAAATCTGTTTGCATAAGTACATACAAATGTCACAGAAGGGGTTGCTGCATTTATAGGCTTGGAATACAGTAGATAAATCATCATTCATCATTCTGTTTGGATGCCATAATATTTTACAGATTATGTTAAGTAATATTATATATCTAAATCTTTGCACAGAAACAGAGACTCTTTATGAATTATATCCAACATATAGATACCTACTTATAAATGTAGATATATAATCTTCTCTTATTGGTCATTTGTGATCTATATGAATGAGTCTGCAAAATAGTTGTCTTCTCTGTAAATGTAAGACTCAAAAATCCAATCTCATGTAGACTCCCTCAAAAGAGCCTTTCACCATGGGTCTTTCAAAAATACTTTTCTGAAACCAGAACAATAACTTATGCTTCGATTACTTCCTGACTTAGAGGCTTAGAGTATGCATGACTTACCTGAGGAATTTGACCTGGTCACATGCTCCAGTTGTAAGTGTGCTGGGCATTGCACAAACATAAAACATCTGATTACTACCTTATTCACTTGTGTGTGTTGGACTCGATGCACACGACATTTGGAACACCACTACTCTGAGTAAGAGACAGCCACTCATTTTGTACTCAAGAGAGTGATTCTGGATACTATATATGAAAGATCCTGGGTTATTTTTCCAAAGATGGAGAAATTTTGCCCCTTTGCAAACCAAAATTTTCTTTTTTTTCTCCAACATTAGCATCATACAAGGTAGTATTTAGCTGACTTCTTGCAGCCCCCTTGGGCAATGGCCAAGAATACATTGCATGCTATTTTAGAGATCTTTGAAATTTTAGACCTGCCATGAATGAAAAATGTTGAAAAGTACTCCAAAGCCATCCTTTAGAACCAAAAAACGTGAGGACTCAGGGGCCTCTCATGCTGTGCACTCTGTATTCCTGAATCTCTTTGTCATCGTTATTCCAGCTAGCTTATAGACCACATTATTCCTCATAATGATCAGGAAGGATAATGCTGATGAAAATGAGAAGTTTACAGTGAATCATGCTAAGTGCTGCCTCTAAGGCTGCAAGCACTCGGGAAATGGTTTGAGGCTTCCCTTTTCAAGTCAGCGGCTAGGCTGTTACCTCCCACTTTGGACAGGAATGTCTTGGCTCCATTTTGATGTTATATCTGCTAGGTGCAGAGTGATGAGTCTATCTCACTGCTGATTCACACCGGCTGTTCCAGCAGCAACATGTGACTGTGATTCCTCCGTGGCCCAGAGGATATTTTCCATCAGTGGTAACAGATGTTACTAATTCAGAAGGCCAAAAGAAAGAATAAAATTATAAGCACATAATACATATAAACATTTCAGTCATATTCTTTTGACGATAGAACCAATAAATGCAAAAGTTAAAAAGAAATGAATATTGCTGCTGTTGATATTTTTGGAGGACCTGGATGGTCAGGAAAGAGGTCCTCACTGAATGAGGACTGAATGCTGTAAGTTAAAATGCTGATGGAAAATAGAAAATAAATTGTGATCCTACTTTTCTAAAGGCCTCAACAGAAATAAATGTAAATCACCTGAAAGAATATATAAAGGGATGGTGAGGTGGTGACATATCAAATCATCTTAGTTCTCAGCATACAGGGCGGGAAATGGAAATGTGTTCCTCAGGGCAGTGATTTCAATGCAATTCTAATAATTTAAGGCAAGTCATTAAATTGCAACTAGTGCCTGGCCAATATTAGGACCAATATGATCAAAAATTTGCTGATATTCCATCCATGCAAAATCACACACACATTGCAGAACTTCTCTAACAGACATGACTGGTTCAGATCTCATCCTTTCTCGGTCTTTGACAGTAATCCTGTCATTTCCTGGTCAATCATACTCCACATTTTCAGTTGGACATTTATTATTGAAAATTATCTTTCCAATGTAGTCATTACACTTTATGTAATCTATTGATCTACAAATGTTTAAAGGGGAAAAACACCCCACCTATTTCTTCAGCTCTACTTCATACCTTTTTCATAATCCATCACCCCTATAGACCATTTTACAGCTGAACTGTGTTGTCTTTGTCCTTGGTATAAATTATTCACTCAAACAAAAAACCCAATTTAGTGCCCTTTTTCTCTTTTTCGTTTGTTTTTCTGTTTGTTTCTTTGTTTGTTTTGGTAAAGCAATGAACTCCATACAGAAATAAAGCTACATTTTGTGGATTAATCAAAGGAAAAGAGCAATCCATTTAGGCAATGGGAATGAATAACCTCCTTTTCATTATATGAACAGGGACTTTGTAAATTTTTCAGGACAAGGATCATGTCTTATTCACTAGGTAAGCTTTGTCATTATATACACCTATGTTATTTCAAGAAATATGGGTTAAATAAGAAAAAAAGTGGCCATTTGGAACCTAGCTTGAAACTCACTGAAGTCAATGAAAATATTTCCATTAGCTCCAGTATGAACTGGATCAGATTCAAGAGGTCCTGTGAACAAAAACATCCATGATAATATAATAAAGACTTCATCACTCAAGAGGACCAAACTAACATCATACAGATGACCTAAACTGTTGTATTTCCTCATGGGTTTGAGCACTTGATTTTGCTCCCTTAAAATTTTAACATAGCTGTTTTTTCTGTGTTACTGGCAGCGTCACATTACACTGTAATGCAAATCAGCAGATGTCTAGCTTTTGAATTTTTTCTTTTTTGCTTTTTTATTTAGCAGGCAACAGCCTTTTCTGCAAGTCACAATGTAGTTCCTTTTTGAGCAATAAAAGCATTATAGACACATGAAGCAAAGTTCTTCAAAGTCAGACATAATTATCCCTTCTATGAGGCACTTTATGTAATATTTATTTCTATTAATCTTGGAGTCTATGTGTATTGTTTATAGAAAAAATGAATGCAATGTCAAATACAGAACTGCACAGGAGAATACATCGGAATTCCGGAAATTTTCAAACTAACTCAACATTTTTGCCATACATGTATTAGGAACAATCCCAAGTGTAAAACCTAATGTCACTGATGTAAAACTGTCTTCTAAAAGTTAGAAAGTCTGTCATCTTTCTCCATATACTCACTTCATTAAATAGTTTACAACTTGCAAGGGGATCACAATGTTGGAGTAAGAAAATGACTGTCCTGACAGATTCAGACAATAAAACAACCAGATTGTTATATGAATGTTTTCTCAGAGACTGTTGCTGCAACACATAATAAATACAAATATTGAAACACCTGCATGATAAACATAATACTTTTAACAGATGTTAATCCCCCCTGAATGTGACCAGTGGATTTAGATCACATAAATGCAACTTGCCCCATTCAGGTCTCCCTGGAACATTGCCAATCATATGGTTGCTTTCTGACCAACTGCTGCAATCTACCTGCATGGATTCGCCTCTCAGTTCTCCTAATATGAGCATTTTTAAAACAATACATAAATATAGCAATATGTGTGTATGACACTGAAGCTCATCTACAATTCAGGTTGCTTGTTTGCTGTCAGCACGAATTGGTTATATTATTTTCAGAAAAGAGTTTTCCAAGTTAAAAACAAACCTATTTTCTCAAAATCCTGACATTCTGGCAAGCGGGGCAGAATGTTTTTCTCCCCTTGGTGGGACTTGTTCTGCCTCAATACTCTCTGATCATATGCAGCTTCTGTTTACTTCAACAAATTTAATGGAGGTTCAGCATATTTGAAAATTAGCTATTAACCCTATCAAAACACTACCGAGGTTTTGATACCCCTAGGGGAGAAGCACACACTTAGAACTCGTTGGCTTAAACTTAAGTACCTGCTTATGCACTCTGTTGGAAAAGAGCCTGAATTTACATCTGTCTTTTCACCTCCAGAATGTATTTGAATGCCTTTCGTTGTAACTTCAGTTTATACAAATAGCTCAGCACCCGTCTGGCCATCTCCGTGTTACCAAAGATGACAGTGTACACTTGCACGAGAGTGAGTGGCATTGCTCAGTGGTGAGCTATCCAGCCAGCAGGGCCTGACCTCCTGACACGTATGTAACTGAAAATAAGCAACCCTGGGTGCAGAAAATAACTGACTAGTAATTATTCATGGAAACTGAATGGCAAAGGAAGACCTGTACACTTCATTTCAATGGCTGTGTTAATTCAGAGAAAGTGACACAAACAGATGCACAATAAAGATCAGTGCAACAGAAAAATTTCAGTTCTCCATGAAAAACCAAAACTTTACTCTCAAAATTGACAAGTAAACAAAGAAAGCAATAACATAATTTGTATAAAAATTGACGCTAACTTGCCATATCTCCATGTTCCACCTAGGGACATCTGAGTTTTAAAAAACGTGGAATGAATATTCCAAAAGATAGAAAGACTTACCTGGTAAAGAAATTCCCCAGAGCAATTTGTGGCCATAGATCAGGAGAAACAGATGCAGCTGAACAGGAAGCAATAGAAGTGTTTATCAACTGCCTCTGGTGAATCTCCAGAGTTTCTCTTGGTGACAAAGTGAGATATAATTATATCTCAGATGCATGTTGAAGAATAACCATCATTATCGAAAACAAAGACTCAATTTAATTCACCTCAGTTGTACTCTTGCTGAAATAATTGCAGAAAAAGATTGTGGTTGGTCATAATAAATAAGCAAAACCACCAAGAAGATGTATTGCTTGGGATATGAGCAGCTACAGGGAAAGAGCTGCTCTAAGACAGAGATAGACCAACAAAAGTTTCCAAAATGCTACAATTTATTCGTATGAATAAATAGATCTATTTGCTTAATGGCAAAGAGCTGTATTTTCTCGCCTTATCTAGTTGATTCTGCAATTAATTGTAGTAAGTTGGGGACACAGAACACAGGCAAAACCTTTCCATTCATTATAAAGTGAAAAATCCAGCTGATTGTTCAACTTTTTAGGATTAGTACCTCATCATAATTAGAAGAGAATAGGATAGTATTGCATAAAAATTGTTCCAGCAGTGCCCATGTGATCAAAAAAGTGAATTCCCTGCTTGGATGGATGCACAAGAGCTTAGAAGAAAACAAGGACTTTTCTGAGAAAATGATATTCATGATTATGATTATGATTATGATTATGGTGTTCGGTGACTATACTAACCTGAGCAGTCACGTTCAAAACCTTTTGAAAGGCTATTGAAAAACTTGAATAGGTTCATTAACAATTCTAAGTGCTGCTGTTTGCAGGGAAACTCTCACATAAGGAGGAACTGACAAGATTTTTTTCTGTTATTAAAAGATAGTAGAAAAATGTTGAAAAAAACATCAATAAGATTAACTAAAAAGATCTTTTGGTCTTGTCTCAAATGATACAATAGCTAGAGAAGCCTCAGTGAAAACAAAAAGTAGCAAATTCAAAACTGAGGAAGGGATTGCTCTTTTATTCACCCCATATTTAAGACTGAGAAGTAATTCTAAGATTCAAAAATCATGTGGTCTCTTCTGTGGTTCACAAGAGTTTCAAGAATTGCCTGTAAAGCCCATTGTTTTTCAAAGAAATTTTACATTCTTTGTTCTTTTAATTTAATTTTTTTAAAACTAAAGCACTAGGTTCAGAGCAGGGAGAATAAACTTTCTCCAGCGTGGCTTGTTCTAACCATTTCAAAGAGTTCCTCAGGTATGATGATTACTTTTACTGGCTTCAAAAACTTCTGGTTGAGTATGCTTATAGTAGATATTTTCATGCTTCTATATGGTGGTGTCTTGGTCTCTGACTGGCTTTGCTGCTGCTATCAAAATGCAGAGAATTGAGGACAAGTCTGGATGAAGACACATCTTAATTTTGCCATGACTGTCTCTTCTATTCATCATAATGTTGCACAATTTACCTGTGAAATTCTGAGCACATTCCAATTTACAGCTGCATGAAAATTTTTCCATAAATTAAGATAAATTAAATATTTTTTCACAACTGCCTAGTTTATAAAGTATTTGCTCTCCATTCTCCCCCTGTAAATTTCCTGTTTGATATTATATACCCATGCTCCAACTTCATCTGAGTCTGAGGTGTACCATCCCTTGCAAGGCAGCAGGCTTTAGTGTCAAAGTCAGGGATGGTGGTGGAGTTTTGCCACTGCCGTGCCAGTTTGCCATGGCAGGGAGAGATGGGCATGACCACAACAGGAATGGGGATAGCTTTGAGGGCTCTCAAAACCAGATCCCATGAGAGGGCTGCTCGCAGTCCACACAAAGCTGATCAGAGTAAGCTGAATGCAGAACACCTGAATACTTCACAGCCCTAAAAATTACTGCTACAAAAGCGTCTTGGGTTTGTGCTTTGAAACATAATGTCCATCTGCTATACTCACAGATTTGCTGTAGCTTCTGTTGCTGCAAAAGGCGCCATCAGCACCTTTGGACGTCTCTGCTTCGGGCTGTGCATGGGCTCAGCCTAAAACATCTACTCCCTCCTCTCCACTTTGCAACAACTAAAATACTTACCTGAGGGGACTACAAGTGACCAGCATAAACCAAACTGAAAGTATCAAACCCTCAGTGATGGACAATAGACTGCTTGGACCTTCATTTCTTTCTGTAAGCTCATTCCTAACTGGCCCTTGGGGCTCCTGCTTGCCCAAGACACTAAGGTTGCCCTGAGCCTCATTAACCACTTGCTTTTTAAAATTAAAGCCTTGAAGTCTTTCATGTGCAGCTCCTCACCCCTGGCAGGATTTCAGTGTCCAAGTCTCCACCTGTGTTCTCACTCTTCTCAATGGCGATTGCAAACTTCAGCCCCCTCCAGATCCGGGGTCTTCTGACTACACACATACAATTTATCTATTTTCCATCATCTCCTGCACAAGTGTAAAGGCTTTCAGGTGATACTCAAGAGGAAGCATTCCACTGGGCAACCATATTCCCAGACAATGTCATTGGAGTAAACCTCAAGTACTGTTAACAACAAGCAAACAGCCTTGGCATGTTAAAAACAACCTTAATGATTCTCATTCTTAAAACTTCCTTTCCCATGATATTTATGTGCTAAGGTTTCAGCTGAACTTAGGTTATTTAGGCATTTCTGAAAAGTCTACACTTTAATGGGTTCAAATGATGAAGATGAAAATGAAATTTCAGTAATTAAAGTTCATGTAAGAGGAGGTGTTTCATTTAGTTTTTTGTTTGTTTGCTTTCATCTATAGGCCTCCAGTGTTTTTGTATCTATTCTATAAACAGGATAATATAAAATCATCTAGTTACAGAAGAAATGAAAAGTTGAATGATTCGTTATATTTATATGACCTTAAAACATGTTGCAGAATTGCATTTATTACACACAAAAAAAACCCCAAAACAATAAAACATTTTATTGAGTAGTTGATTATATGGTATTACAAAAATCTGCCTTCCAGTGGAATCCTTTGGCCTGCATATGTACAACACTATAAATCTTGCTAAATATTTGTTTCAGAAATTGTCCAGAAGGATGAACAGATTGATTTTCCAGACCTAAATCACTTCAACACCAAATAGTACTCTGGAGAAAACTGTGTTTCTCTTCTTGTTGTTTGCAGACACATTAAGATCACACACTGAGTTGCAACAGTTCAGCTTTCTGGTCCTTTTGCTGTTTCATAGCACCAAGATGGAAAAGGCACAGCTTGGCGACTACCTAAATATAAGGAGTTAATGAAATCCACAGTAAAATTAATGAATTATTGAATGCATTTCATTAATTCTGAACTTAGTAACAGACTATATTTCTAGCCTGTGGATGTGCATGAATTTGAATGCTTGAAGAACAAAACCAAAGTGAATATAGGAATTTTTCACAAAATAGCTTGTAAATGTTTTGGGTTTTTTACATATTTTGCTACATATTTACAAAAAGTCAGCAAAACATTTATTTTGACTTTAAACTTGTTGAACTGCCAGGTCAACATTTTACAAAGGAAAATTTTTCAACTGAGACAATTTTGACTTGCAAGACATTTATAACTTAATACCTCTATTTAATGGTGTTCTGATTAATTTCCCTGAAGAATTTGCTGTTCCAATGTAAGCTCACTGTTTCAATTTGTATTCCATAGCTGTGATTTTTAAAATGTTATAAAATGTATTTCCTCAACTGAGAAGAATATTTTTTCCAAATATGAAGAAGGATATTGCACGTCATATACCTTCCTGTCAAAGACAATGCATACTTGTGACCTAGGCACTTAATGCTGTGTCTTTAATTTGCTGGTGAAAGCCTGATGCTATCCTTCTCCATTTGTACTGCAGGCTCCCGCCCGAAACACCATACTTGCCAAAGACATTCAGAGATCTTTGATTTTTTCTAAAATGTACATTACATCAGAGGCTATTAAAAACTGAAAAGTAAGGAGTGCTTTTTCTCACTTTTGTCATTCATAGCATGTACCAAATACAATTATGTGTGTGTGCACTCATCAGCAACACTTCACATTTGCAGTTTTACCAGACTTCTAAGGCCTAGAAGGACTGATTCAGTTTAGGCTGATTTTACATATGTGATCAGTTTTAACAAATCTATTTTTAAAATATGGAGGTCTGAAAATTGAAGAGTCATATCCAGTGTGGTCAAAGATCAATACTTTCTACAGCTGTTATGAGACCAGTTTTAGACCCTTTGTCATGTCTGCTAGATTATATTCTCCTGAAAATCTACACAAAAAGTTAGGGCTCATACGTATTTTCTAGATATTTACATCCCTTTGTAGCGTACAGCCAGCTAAATTACTATGTAATGGGCACCAATGTCTGTTTATATATGGTATTGCTTAGTATAAACAAATTTTGGTGTGAAATATCTTTTTCTTTACAGAGAAAAACCTGTGCCTTCACTTGGCAAGTCACTTCTCTGCCTTCAGTGTGTTTTGGGGGTTGTTGGGGCTTTTTCTGACGGGCTTGGGTTGAGAGAATTTTGGTAACAAATACCTCATGAGAAGTCTCCTTGCAAGTACAGTACAGAACTGTGAAATCTATAGAAAAGGGAAGAGAGAAATTTCCCAAACACAGCCAGAATCTCTCTCGTTTACACTCTAAGCCCCATTGGATTTCAAAAGACTCCTGCATTTAGTGCCTAATTCTGAAAAAGAATTGAAACATTTCAAAAAATCCTAAAAGCCATGTGGAAAGGTAGACTTTATGCATATTTAAAAAAACCAACTCAACACCTCTTTGTCAAAATTCTCATTTCCTAGTAAGTAAATGAAATTGAATTGGTGTTTAGTGGTTTAGTCATTTTCTCCTCTGCTAAATGAACACAACCTGCTGGATCCAGCAAATTCATTAAAAATGTGCTTTTACAGGATAGAGGGCTTTAGGAGCTGCACAAACTCATCAGACTTTATGAGTTTTCAGACCAATTCTATGTACAGGGTGCAAATTAATATCTCCCAGTTCCCAGAGAGCCTCCCTTCACAAATAAAAAGAACAGAGATAAGCTGAAAGACACGCAAGGTGAGCATAAAATATAATTAAAACGTACTTCTATTTTCAGTCTATTGCAGCTGCTAACCTTACTGATTAGAAGTTCTTCCATCTATGAGTCATCTCAGAGATCTATTCACAGCAGGTCTGAGCCTGAAATCGCTCTTGTTTAAAGGAAGACAATGAGTAAATATTTAGATGTAACTCCACGTAGGCTGAAGACCCATAAATCTACAGTATTAAGTGACAAATCATGTGCCAACTTAAGAGCTATTATGTTAATTGAATCATTTCCATATGATAATTGCATAATATATACACTCTCTGGGTCATCAGTTCTTTTCCATGCAGGAGGTTCAAAAACCAAGACAAGCAGAACAGGCTGCTTTGCACAGGTTTCCTCCACCTGACATGTGTAAGACACTCCTTGAGGCCAGAATGTGAACATAAAAAACAGGTAAATTCTGTGTAATCACTAATATCAGACAGCTCATCATAATTTTCCCTTACGCTGCAGTCTGTACAAGTGTTGAATATAAGTCCTGCTGGTGTTTTATGAACTCTACTGATAATGATTACAGACTGTACTAAAACCAAGTCCTCTTTTTGGCTGTTATTTGCACTCCTTTATTTGTATTTATGGGTTATACAGTTGTAGGAACAACATGTCAAGGTGAAAAACATGCCAAAGTAAAAAACTCCTAGCCAAAAAATCATAGAAAACAGGCCCTTCTTAATTCCAGGTGCTTCAATATTCCAAGAATTAGCTGAACATGTAGTACAAGATGCTCCTGAATTCTCAGGTTGTTCTGCTGTATCTCAGCCTCACTTTTCTTTACTATATGAATCCACTGTCCCACATCAAGTCTTTCCAAGTGCAGCAGGTCCCCAGCCAGTTCCAGGAAAGTTCTTGGCGAATCACTGCCCAAATTGCCCATACCACATGGTGATGGGCTTGACAACAGTCACCTCCTTCCATACATTTATCCCATCAGCCCAAAATGATAGGCTCTTTTGTCTCTGCTTAGCAGAGTCTGTAGCAGGTCCTTCCCTTCATATCCTCAGCATGAGTGTCTCCCATCCTTCAGTGAAATGCATCTGATCTAGGAAAAGCTCCTGCCCAGCATTGTGAAAGGAAGGGGCACTGAGAGAGTTTCCCCCTCCAGATCCATGTTTGATATTTCATATGTTAAATTACTGCTAGTCTAAACCAGTTTATACACTTCTTTATGGGCCAGCCATCAAGGGCAATTGCAGTAAATGCCTAATACAAATGCAGCTATATGGGAAATATCATCCAAAGGAGTTTGGCTTGTAGTTGGGATCACCTGCTGTTTTGGCATGTTTTGTTTGGAGGAGGTAGACTCTTGCAGAAGGGTTTTGTGCTGGTTCAGTGTTCTGCCTCCCTGTGGCTGTGCAGCTGCCATATCCCTCCACACTTTGCTATCCAAGGCCACCACTTGCAATTTTCATGCAATATTTCAATAGTCACCTGGTGACATGGAGACAGCCTTCCCCCTGTCTATCCCCAGCTGGAAGACTGGGACACCTCTCTGAAGGCTCTGCCATCCACACTTTCCAGAGATGAGAGATGGGTACAGCTAAGATACGGATTGACGTATTTATGTGTGATTTCAAGATATTTTATCCCAAGTTTTTTCACATTGTAAGTATATTTCAGAGAATGTGAAAATCAAAACCTCACAGATAAGAGAATGCACACAGCCACCAGTCAAGTTAAAAAAATGCCAAATGCAGAGATTTGCACAGGCGTTTCTGGCTACTAGTATTTATTCCTTCATGCACACCTAGCAAGGAATGTTTTGCATTCCCAACTCTAAAAGCCATGCCTAGCTATTTGTTTGCATAGATGTGGTCATGAAGGTCTCCACAACATAAACATTTCTATTTGCAAAAGGGGCTTGGACAGTAAAAAATTTTATAGTTCACATCTTCTCTGTCATAAACTATTTAAGATTTAAATGTTCATGACTAAGTTCTTAATTTTTAACTACTGTATGAATGACTTTATCACTGTAGCAAATGTTTCCAATATTTTTTCAAGCACAAATCCACTAAACAATCTTTGTATTTATTATGTTTTCCTTTAATACATAAATCAAAGGACAATAACAAGTCTAATGTTAAAGAAAATTTTTGACACTTCATACATTAAATAAAAGCAGCCGATAAACAGTTTAGATGAAATTATGGCTTGAAATGTAGTTCCCAAGAGGAATGTGGTGCATAAATTGATTTTATACTGCCTCTGTCATTGTTGATTTGAGATATGCACAAGACACCCACAGTCATTACCAGTGCTACCATTACTTAGCCTGCCTTTGCTCTGACTGATATTTAGATACATGGAGACTACCAGCCATCTATTTCTGTGAAAAATGCGTTGTGTGGTTGTCATCACATGTGTAGCATGTTGCCTTCTATTTGAAAGCTTGACACATAATAAAAAATTTGGAAAATCAACCTTTAAATTTTGACCATGCCTGAATCCCAGAAACTTCTATAGCTACTTTGGGTATTCAAGGGGGAAGTGTTTTCCAACCAAAAAAAATGAGGTAGCATTTGATTGGTAATTGACCTAATGTCATTTAATCTCAAAGGTAAACCATTTCAAGCTCATGGATTCTTTACAGGTATCTCACCTATAAGGTCTCCTTGAAAAAGGTACTTCCTTTTTCCTTTTGCACTTCAGTATTTTCTGTAGCTAAACATTACCATAGAAATCACTGCTTCAAAGATTCTAGTCTGTTTATTGCTAAAATATATGTAATTATTTGGAAATACACCAGTGTTCATTTTAAATATGGAAAATGAGAGATTAATTTGTGTGGAGCAAGCATTTCATTTCTCATTCACTTCTGTTGGAAGAAAGTGGTTTTCAAAGCACCTGAGATTATGTAATACTATGCCTTTCACATTAAGGTCTTGATTTTCAAAATTGCACTCTTAAACATTTTTCTCTCATAGGAACAGAACAATTCATTGAGCTATACTCTCTCTTATTCACCAATGAGTACTTCAAAATAGAGTTAATGGAGGGCTAAGAGTTAACTCAAGCATTCCTTGTAGAAATGTTTTAATAACAATGAATTATAAATAAAACAACCATGGATGGACTCACCTAGCAAATGATATATTTATTAAGTGTACCACTTGGGTTTTTTATAGGTCAAGGTACCCCACCTCTACAAGCAAAGGTAGTAAGCTTCTCAAAGTGCCCTTAATCATTGTGCTAACTATGCAACAGCACATTTGCTGAAAGCTGTACAAATGGTGCATTGTACCTGAATGGCAAATATATGCTTTCAGCACAAAAAAAACTAATACATTTTAAGAGTGACTTTATGCCTTCACTAGCAACTAGTCTTTAAAGAGTACACATCCTTAGCACAAATCCTGATGACAAAGTATGTGCAAGCATAGCTCTTAAAAAGAGCACATTTGAAAGAGTGTCTACACAGCCCAGCAGATTTCCTATTTGTGTGCTTTCAGTTAACTCCTCTAACACCTCTACACAGAGATTTCACAGCAATATGCATTCACTTGAAGAAAAAAAGTGGGTCTATATGAAATAAACCATAAATATATTTCCACTGCTCTACTCACGACATTTGTTGCCATTGTTTCGTAGGGAACGGCATAGCTGATTGATAGCACCATTTTTTTTTTCCTTCTAACAATTTTTACAAATAAGTGCCACTGACATTGCAGAAAACCCATAGAAGCTGGCTGGCAGCTGGCAGGCTAGATTTGTAAAGTGAACCTTAGGCAACTATGTGCATACAGTGCTGTGGGGCCAAACTGGGAAGTACAAACACCTATTGCGCTCATACAAGTCATGAATTTTTCAACAGGGAGATTCACACCAAAAAATTGGGCACATAGGCATTACACACACAATTAGCTTATAAAAAAAAAATAACCAGAAGTGAAAAACACCTAACCTGTACTATTCATCAATGAAGGTTGATGTTGCCTTTCTTTTTGTTTGTTTTATTTCCTTATTTAAGTATAATGGAAAGGCTATTGCTTTACTTTCAATGTCATTAAAGCCTGTAATTCATTCCCCTGAAAGCACAAGGTTTTCTTCTTTTTTTTGTTTTGGTGGGGTTTTTTTGTTTTGTTTTTTTTGTTGTTGTTTTTTGGTTTGTTTGGTTTTTGGTTTTTTTCTTTTTTGGTTTTTTTAGTCTGAGGGTGTAGATGAAAAACTAATCATCCAGTGAAGGCTTTATCCTTATATGGTATGAGGAGCTGAGCTCACCTTTGGGCTGTGTCCAAAGAAAAAATCTAGGGGCAGAAATGTATTCCTGAGAGGCCATTAAACTAGCACTAGGCATTAACATTGATAGTATGTTGATCTAGCTTCTGTCCTCTCTACTGCCCTTGTTAAAGCGACTAAAAACCTTCCCTTCATTAGATCCCATCCCTTTTTATTGAAATCCCTGCTACCTTCAAGATGTGGGAACAAACTCTGATTCTTGAAACTATGAGCTTCTTGGAAACTTCTTTCACTTTTATCCATCATGGCTTAGTAATAAGGCTTTTCTTGCTTTCTCCTCTTTTTTTGCAAAAACTAAAATCCACAATGAAAATCAATGACTATCAAGACCAAGGTTGTCTTTCGTTCTCAGGACAGAACTCAGGAGGATTTTAGATATCTCATCTCTTAGTCAGAGATTGAGAAATCCTACTTTTGAGCACAGCCTAATTCTGAAGCCCCCTGAGTCCAACCAGCACGAACTCCACTGTGGATCACAGATTTTCTCCTCAGACAAAAGTTCCCCACTTGAATGCACCCTAACTTTAGCTAATAGTGGCTGTTTGCCCTCTGCCTGGCCTTCTGGGCAGAGCAATCAGTGGCAGCTGCTCAGGGACCAGGCACCAGCCTTTTCCCCCTCGAGAAACTGTCAGCATATGTACAGGAGTAGAAGGGACATCTGAATGAGACCAATAGCTCTGAGCCACTCTGCTCCTGATCTCTCCAATGTCTCTGTCCCTGCCCTGCACTTTCAGGCTTGGTAACATTGATCAGGCTGTGCTGTTCCCCCTGCACACTGGCACTGACCTGTGTGGCAATGGCACAGAGATATCCCAGGGGGAGAAGGGAGGGATCTGCAGGCACCCAGACAGAATGAAGTTGACCAGGCTGCTAGGTGGCCGCTGGAAAAGCAACAGGAACTAACCATTGGCAGAGAAGTTCATGGGATTAAGTTTGATGTGAAGCTTCCCTTGTTTCCAGCAAAAGTAGACATGTTCCATCTCCACACTCTCCCCTTAGCTTTGCCATTTTTCTGGCTTATTCCATTACATTCTCTGTGACTTATCCCGCATGTTCTTTCTCTTGTATGACTTTCTCAGGCAAATCCTAGCCCAAAATTCAAGTCCAATCCCTCCATCTTTCCGTGTGACTACCTGAGGCTTTCTCTAAGCCTCCTGACCTGATCTCCATTCATTATAAAGCAATTCATACTGAAAATTATTGTCATTGCCACATCTGATATTCAGCTCTTCCAGGTTGGCTAGGTTGACCAGCATGGCATTTTCCAGGTTAGGTTTCTAACATCAGGCAAAATAAGCAGAGCATAACCCTGTGCAGGAGTGGAGCTGAACTCCTGCAATTGACATCATCCTACCATGGATTAGAGCACAGTTTCTTAACAACAGGGAAAAGGCCTGGTAACAGCCCAGTTGGCTCTTGACTCAAAAGGTTAACATTCAGTTCTTAAGATGTCTTCTCTGCACACTTAAGGATTAATTATTGCCAGTGGGCTAAAATAATATTAGCCACAGAAGAGGTATTCTAGATTGTTTTCTTTTGATGTCAGTTAATGATTTAATTTTTACAAGGGTTTATGAGAAATGGACTGCTTATTCTGGAACAGGTATATAAAGTGACTTAGTTGTATGTGTAACACACAGAAAGAAAAGACTTTTCATACAGTCCAAGTACAAATGTGCCTGACCTACATTTCGTGCCCCTCCAGCCTGTTCTTCGTGTGTAAGACTTAGTGGGGCATTACCTACTTTTATTTTTAAGGTTTTGGGGTTTTTTGTAAGAAGAGCAACTGAGGGATGTAGAGATAGCCACAACTAAAACAAACTCTTTTTATTCTTGACTGCTTTAATCCTATCCTCTGAGAACAGTTCCTTAAGCCAAGGTTTATAGTCAATCACCAAAAAAAGTAGGGGGTCCGTTACCTTCCCCTTTTAATTGTAGGGCAGGGGCCTTTAACTTTCCGTGAGGCATTACTAAAATTTCCTCTGGACAGAATTTCCTTGAACCTGGTAATTAAGACCACAGGATATGTGTTAATTGTCTTTGACATGCAGAATTATCTGCATTTACCCAAACTAATAACATCACCACAGACATGCTGTTTTTTAAACACATGTTTTTAAATCATCTATAAATTTAATTACTCTTCACATAATACAAAAAATTGACAAATGCTAGAGAAGTTGAAAGAAACTAAGGGAAATACGCAACTTTATCCTTGATTCCCTCTATTTGAATTCCATTTTCTGAAAGACTAATAAGGCTTAGGAAATCATTCATTTTTGTAGTTTCAGTTCTGTTGAAGTACAATTGCACTGGTCAAATATCAAGCTACAGTCTTAATTTTGAATGGGCTTGCTTCTCTGGGTTAAGGTCAATAATCTTAATAAAAACAACATTTTAATTGCCCTGAACACATTTTTTTCTTGGTGTCTAGCTATGCAAAATGTCAGAAAGGAAAAAAAAACCATAAAAGAAACACCTTGTAGAAAAGTAGAGGTAGAAACCATTGGGCATAGATGTTCAAAATAAAAACATCTGCAAGCATCTTAGAGTTTTAATAATTTTTAAGTGTTGTGTTTGTATAACTTCTACTTTGCAAGAATATCATAGCTGATAAATCTTAACTAGGTATGAGTAAGTAATAGGTGAAAATAATTTGACACAGTTCAATTTTTTCTTTAAAATTAATCCACAAAATAGATGTGATTGAGTTAAATAATATTCATTGCTCAAAATTACTTGATTAATATTACTTAAAATTCATAATTTGTTTTCTTTACCAATTACTTAGCAGACTTTCCACATGTAGCATGTAAAACACAAAACTGGAAGCTAGTGTGGTTATGCACCAACCGTATTTTTAAGATCAAGCTGTATAATTTGATAAGATTAACACATCTTTCTTTTCTGATTCATTTTAATTTTTTGCTCAAGACATTTATTTGTCTTCACTTCATCTTCTCATTCCTATGCAAATCTTAAGTCTTGCCTTGCACTATCCTTGTGATGTGGAGGCATGAATTTTCCATGTTTTATACAGCAAAAAAGGCTTCAGTTAGTAGCGCAACTGTGTTTTATTCATTAAATAGTAATAATGTGACCTGATAAGGTGATTATGATTTTCTGAATTAATTTATCCTGACAGATTTTCTCATTCAGTTCTAAAAAGTTGTGAATATTGAATAGTTTTCACTTTAAAAAGCCATCTTTCAGGAAATGTTCTTTGTTAGAACGTCCCCTGGAAAATGATAGCTCAGTGTGGAGGCTGTGTAGTGGGTCTGTGTGTCTCTCTGGTCACAGCTTCCACGTAGGTTTAATTGAAGGAGAATTAACAGCGTGATGTTTATTCATGTAGACATCAAAGCAAATAATCACGAGGGGGAAAAAAATGCAATAATTGTTGAACTTCGCTAATAATTATGGTGCTGCACTGCCCTACCCAGTGTCTTTTCCCCTGCTCTAAATCAACTGGATAAAGGACAGTGCACACTGGCATTTTCTTTCCTGCAGTAATTCTGTGCCTACCACACTGCGCTGTGCCATTTACTGTGGCAGCAGCTGAAAGCCTAATGAATAGCTTTCCAGTGTTCAATGAAGATGATAATATGAAGATGACAGAATACCATAAAGCTGAATGTAACTGGACCTTGAATTAAAGAAAAAAAGAAAGGTTTAGAAGTGAAGTAATATTTCTGAAATAACTTTTTAATCAGCAAATTCTATTTCTTGCCAAAAATAAATGGATTGCTAAGTAAGAATATGAATAGGTTTAGGCACAAAATTTGAGCATTAATACAAAGTATGTGAATGCCCTCTAATATTCTGCTGGGGTTCTGGCCTTGGGTTAATCAGCCTCACCAGAAGCTGGTTTGGCTGGAAATCCATAAGCCCTGGTATGGATGGGTGCCCTGTCCTGCTCTGTGAGCTTTCCATTTGTAGTTCTGTTCTGTGTTCTGATCCTTCCTCATGTTTAATTCTTAACAAAAGCAGACAGACTGCCTTAACATGCCTGCCAGTGTCATTGGTAGAGCCTGCTGGGAAAGAAGAGGGGTGGGAAAGGGAATGAGTATGGGCTGACACACTTTGCCTTTGGTCTTCTTCCTCATTTTTTTCTTCCTGTTCCATGATGGAGCTGCCTAACCTGACAGCTCCACACTTCACTGCCTTCAGATGTCTCCAAACTTTCCTTTGAAGCTGTGAAAATCATGCCATGAATCACAGCAGTGATGAGACATGAGTGCAGACAGACAGAACAAGAAGTCTGATTGCCAGCCCTGTGCAACAAAAGACCCTCCCAGGTCAAAGAGGTGGAAATGCTTTTCAGCAAGGTAAAAGTAATGGGTGAAACCTTCAATTAAAAGCAGAGATAGTCCCCTGGATCACAGTGCTTAGGGTAGCAATCATCTCTTACAGTTAGTCTGTCTCAAAAAATTTAGACTTTGGTACCTAAAGTGACCTCAGCCGAAAGTGACAGTCTTCACTCACTGACAGAAGCCCAGACTTTACTGCTTTTGTTTGGCCAACTTTCCCTTCAGCTTAAATCCTGGGGTCTTATCTATCCTTAAATTTGGTAGATGCAATTAAGAAGTTGTTTAAAAAACAGTCACAGAATCATCTGCATCTTGAAGCTTTTGTACATAAAACTGGTCTGGTTTTATGTACACCAGTACATGACTTTGCACTGTGATGACTAATTATAAGTAGAGAACTGAATATCCTAAAGACAGTGGAAACAAGGGAACAGGCATTTGCAGAACATATTACTACATGCAAAGTATAGTTTTGAGAACACACTTCAAACTCTAACTTCCAATATCAATTAGTGCTCTTCATTTGTATCATAAAGTTCAAGGATAAAGCAACTGGAAACAAACCAAGCAATGTTTACCTTTTTCCAGAGTTTTATAATCAATTAAATCTTTGCTGCTATTTACATAGTTGAATGGCACTACATTTACACCATGCAATTTTGTGTTATTTCTACATAAATATTTCTTTAAAGCCAGATGTAAGTTCAGATTAGTTGTGAAAGAAACACTAAAATAAAATAAACTTCCATTTGGGGCTGATCACAAATTACTCTAAAACTGAAGAGAAAGCTTGTTAAAATGCAAAGTGAAAAGCAAACAATATTAAAACAAGCTGAATAAACGAGGAAAAATAACACACACGGATGCCTTAAAAAAGGTTTGCCTTATTGCAATTGATTTTGAGGATTACAGGTAAATTAAAATTCAATAGGAGTTTTAATTTAAGCAATATGAAATGACACAGGAGTTTAAAGTAAAAGGTCGTTGCATACCTATACAAGGTCTAAAATTCCCACTGAAAGAACCAAAAGCAGAATTTACTCCTTCTTCCTCCAATTCCAGTTAAATTGTAAATGGTAATTACATTAGTCCATCCTGTTTCCTCCTTGAAATCTGCTGCCAAAGCACACACTCCCTCAGAGAAAACCCTGCCAAATTCTACATCATTTAGAAGCAAACAGTAAAAGAAAGAATGGAAAATCACAATCTCAAAACAACCAGCTCATAATCTTCTTTCACTCCTGTTTGTCTGACATCATGTATCTCTCTCAGATGCAATCTTGTACCTAATTTAGACTGAAAAATTTCCAATGGAAACCACAGGTTTATACCTACTGCATATTTTTCCATTCCACAAATGATGTTATTTACCAATAATTAGCCAAAACTTCCAAGTTCCATGCAAGTCCTGGGGAACTGTGGGCCTGAGGAATAAAAACTGAGCATGAATAATCTTCTTCAGTTTGAGCTTTTTACAGAGTATGTTTGCAAACCACTTTTTCTGGAAGTTTTCATTAATCATGTGGTAGATGGATGCTCATCTCCCTGCATTCCTGATTTTTAGGTTTCAGTGGCTGGAAAATGGTATCCACAGATT
Source organism: Illadopsis cleaveri (assembly GCA_013399915.1). Classification (NCBI taxonomy): domain Eukaryota; kingdom Metazoa; phylum Chordata; class Aves; order Passeriformes; family Timaliidae; genus Illadopsis; species Illadopsis cleaveri. Next base: position 593,518 of record VXBB01022695.1, read on the forward strand.
AGTTATCAATAGTTTGTTTTGCAAAGAGAAAGGTGGATCAAGTGGAATTCTGAAGAGATTCATCCAGGCATTGATTCTTGTCAGTCCTTCATGTATTATCCAAATTATAAACTAAAGAATATACACTTCATGCATATACTTTATACACAAGAGGGGACATCAAGTTACCAAGAACTCAATGTAGAAGAAAGGGCAAGGCTGGAATTCAAAATTATCTTGATAAAATGAAGACGTGGTTGGGGGGAAAATAGAAAGTAATTACACTTTTCAGAGTAATCAATTGCATAGTAAGAAGGCAATATCCCAGACTGGGAGAACCTTTTAGGGAACCATTTACTGGTTATTGTGGAACACAGGCTGAACGTAAACCATCATTATCAAATTACCATTAAAAAACGGGCTAGAAGATATTTACAAACACGCAGGCAGATAAGGTAAACCTCCAACTCTGCTCAGTGCAGGAAAGGTCTGGTTGCTCGACGGTATCTAGTCTTAGCTACACTATTTCAAGAAAAATGAGTACATTTTAATTAAAGTGCCAGAAAAACACACTAGACATTTAAGAAGTGTAATAATAATAATTTTTTAAAAATAAAATATTAGTTTTCTTGTGTACCGGTGTAGTGAAAAGAATGCTGAGGAGAAACATGCTAATCAAATCTGTAGAAGGCAGACATAATGAAGAAAAGAATTAACTGTACCCATGTTGACAGTAACTAGAACACAAAATGAGCTTCAGTCACAGCAACAGAAAACTCAGTGAAGATTTAGGAACAATTATTGCAAGAAAGAAATAAACACTGAAATAAATGTCCATAAATACTGAAATAAACGTCCCTAAATATTGAAATAAACATCCTGTAGAAGAAAGGAATAATCTCTGGAAATCTGTGAAAATACAAGCCACTGCCAGGAATGCTGTTTTTGACAGATGAAAATATCTTGCAGCAAAAGGTGAAATACTTGCCTCTTCAGACACCATCCAGCCTTCTGTTTTCTCTGGCTTCTTTTAGCCTTTATAGTGTAAGGTGAGATATCTTGTCAAATCAACTTTAGCACTGGCAACTTTGGAGTCTAATCTTTCTTTCTGAAAAAAGTTTGGCTTTATTTCCTTGTAAATAGAAGAGAAGGACTATTTTGTCAGGTCAATAGCATAGTCAAAACTTTCGTAGTAAAGAAAAATAAGTTAGTCATCATTTTCTGACCATACATTCTACACACTTTCAATTACCTTTCCATACCTTTATTAGTATGAATTCTGAACAGGCTCTCTGCACAGGGTCATTCCCAGCTCAAATGAAAGTTCTCCAGCAACAGAAATCACTTGATTTCATTTTATTATTGAGGTGCTCTCTCCCAAAGGTGAGGGGTTAATGACAAACAACACCAAGCTATACAGAAATATCTTTAAGGAAGAGATTCATCTTAGACCAACAGCCACAGAAAAGAACAACAATGATTGATCTCCTCACCACTCAGCAGCATCGGCAAAGCTACAAACATATATTGTTTTTACTCCTCTGGGAGTTATTTATTGAGCAAAGGGAGGGTAGATTGCACTTCCTTTGAAGTCAAACATCTTGTTTGGATAAGGAGATATGTTGCATGAAACAAAAGCAATAAAAAGACAAAATGCTTTATTAAATCTTCTTTATCACGATATTTGTTCAAATAACGTGATCTAATTAAAGACTTATACGAACCTCTTTTCATCTGAAGATGAGTTCAGAGGTCTTAATTTATTCTGAAACAAACATGTTGCTGAAATGTTTCCAAGATTTCCAGTGATGTATTCTTTCCATTTTCTCTAACAGGTGTTGATGCTTTAACTACCTCTTCAAGATACATTGTACAGGGAGGAAAAAGAGGCAGCACTTTCTGAAAAGAAAAGACAAACTATTTCTTTTTTATCAAAGTAGCAAAAAATATACTTTTCAGTCATTTAATACAGGAAAACTTCATAAATTGAATAGACCTAACAGTGGATAGCTCTGAGAGTGGATCTCATTGCTTGCAAGTTCACTTCAGCTCTTTCCTTCATATGCAAGAGGTGAAATATCAGATGTTTTAAAGGCACATTGCACAAAATGTCTTTTGGAATATTGGGTTCCTGTGCAATTCCCTTAAGATCACCATGTCTCACAAATAAGGTGAATGAAGGACAATACTAATTTCCCTTAGAATGGTACTACCAGAAGATATTTTGCAGGCTACAGCCATTACCTTTCTCTTGAAGAGCTCTAATAATTTTCCCCTAACACTTGCAGTTGGCTTAGCCGTGCAATAATACCTGCATTAAAAAGATCTTGTTTTACTTACAAAATCAATTTCAATAAAATGTTTCCATTTAATGGTAGTTGTGGTTCAGCCATGTTTGGTATAAAACAAGAAGATAAATCTGATATATCATATTCAACAAAATTGTAGGAACACTATAAAATATTGCTTAGGTGTACTATATTCCAAGTCTCTAATAGCAAAAATTGAATGACAAATAAATATACCCATTGCTACATACAGTCATACGTATATCTCACTAATTTTTATGCTGTGGAACTGTAAAATATTCATGAGAAGCCTGAGTATGTATTGTGTAGTAACAGCTTTGCAGTGTTTGAAAGATTTGAAAAATTATTTGCATTTCTCAGAATTTCATTGAACTAGACCTAGAGGAGGTTGTTCCCTAACTGGAAACAAATATTTAGTCTCTTTTTTCTTCATTTTTTTCATCGCCTAAAACATTCTTTTCCATATCACACACATTATTCCTCTTAATCAAGAATTGTTCCTTTTTGGTTTCTGCATTCAACAGTCATTTGCATTTATGTCTTTGAAGGTTCTTCACTGAGAATAAAACTTTGGTGTCATTTTTGTTTACTTATACTCACAAGTATACTCCCAGTTCCCCTTTTAGCCCTTACCAACTGTCATCAATCCTGCCTTCAGTCCTTTACTCTTCCTTTGTAATCATGTAGAAAATGACTATAGCAAAAAAAAAAAAAAAANTACTTTTGTTCTTATTGCTATTAAATATCCCTGACCTCTGTTTCTCCTGCTAAGCTGTCTCAGTGAACTTCTTATTATTGTACATTGTACTCCGTCTTATAGTCAAGTAGAGATCAGATTTGACACACTTAGGATCTCATCCAAGACCATCTGTTTTATCAGGTCTTTTATCCAACCTTACTAAGCCATTATTTAAAAACAGAAACTGGGGATGTATTATTAACTTCTGTAGTAGTTTGGAGGAACACAAAAACATTTTCTGCTTGAAGCGGTATAATATATCCATGTGCTAAGGCAATTGGAGTTATTGCAAACAGCTTTTACATAATGCAAATTAAAGCTCACCTACAGAATGTGTGAAGCAAAACAATTTTGAAGAAAAACAGACTAAATGGACAGTAGAAGTCAAAGGAAGTGGTATATTTTTGGGATGGTGAGTTGGTTATTTGCATTTCAAAAGTAGATTTTGTACTTGTAATAAAAAGGTAAGCTACATATTAAAATTTTGGGGAGAATTAACTACAAATAATATCTACATTAGGCTAAGAAAGAAGACAATTCTGCAAAGGAAATACAGAAGTATGAGAAGAATGGGTCTTGTATTTTATGTAGTTCTGCATACTGCAGAATAACTGCAAAAAAAATAAAGCCCAGAAGTATTTAGAGTAGTACTGAAACAAATGGCAGATTTAACCAATTATAGAGAAGAAAGTTACAAAAGTAGCAATTTCATACTGTTAACTTTTAAGCAGGTGAAATTACAATAAATCTCTGTAAGAACTGGGAGATTGCTCTTGCAAAAAGCAAGCCCGCTGCCATCTCTGAAAAACAGCTGGAATCTCTAGTATCTTTCTTTTAAATACATTGTATCCACATATAAGTTAAACTTGTATTTTTAAATTTGTTTTCCTGTGCCTATTACCCTATATACATATTTGATTTAAACATATGCCCTTGTTCGTAACGAATCTCTCTATGGATCCTGAAGCATGCACCAAAGTTGGCCTCCAAACTTCTACAGAAGGCTGTTTTCTGGTATTACACTAATAAATTGATTCTTGGTCATCAAGAGGTATCATGCAGTCAAACACTGGTCAGGTACAGTCATCACTGGGTTAAAAACTGGATGGCCCAGCCCAGAGAGTGGTGATGAATGGATTCACATCCAGTTGCTGGCCTGTCATAAATGTCCTGTTTAATATCTTATTGAGGTTCAATAAGGAAAAGTGCCAAATCCTGCACTTCAGTTGCAACAACCTCAGACACAGACACAGACTGGGGCAAGAGTGGCCCAGCAGAAAAGAACCTGGGAGTGCTGGCCAACAGCTATCTGAACATGAGCCAGTGTGTGCCCAGGCAGCCAAAAAAGCCAGCAGCATGCTGGCTTGTATCAGCAATAGTGTGGCCAGCAGGACAAGGGCAGTGATTGTCCCCCTGTACTTGGCACTAGTGAAGCCACACCTCGAATCCTGTGTCCGGTTCTGGGCCCCCCATTGTGGACTCAATATTTTCTGAGCCTGAGAATTGCTAGCTCTTCCCAAGGGAAACTTTTCCACAGTTTTTCTTTTTCCCAAAACAACCTCGTGTAAACAATATTCCTTTCCCATAACAACAGGTGTTGTTTGCTATTTCTGTTACTTAGCCAATGGGAGAGGTGTCAGTCCTATGGACCAATAACGTGCCTTTTTAGCACAGCATGTTATAAAAGGGCTGAATGAATTGTAAATAAAGTCTTCTGATTTCTACTGCCTTCTGACTGGAGTCAAGCATCTTTATTTCATGTCCTGTTGCGACACCCCACTGCAAGAAAGACATTGAGGGGCTGGAGTGAGTCCAGAGAAGGGCAGTGAAGCTGGTGAAGGGTATAGAGAGTAAGCCACATGAGAAGCAGCTGAGAGAGCTGAGGTTGTTTAGCCTGGAGAAAAAGAGGCTTAGGGAAGACTTTATCAGTCTACAACTCTCTGAAAGGAGGTTTAGCCAGGTGGGCATTGGACTCTTCTCCCTAGAAACAAGCAACAGGACAAGACGAAATGGCCTTGAGGTGTGCCAGAGGAGGTTCAGTTTGGACATCAGGAAGAATTTCTTCACTGATAGAGGGGTCAGACATTGGAACAGACTGCCCACAGAGGTGATGGAGTTACCATCCCAGAAAATGTTCAAGAAATGACTGAACATGACACTTAGTGCCATGGTTTTGTTGACATGTTGGTGATCAGTCAAAGGTTGGGCTCGATGATCTTGGAGGTCTTTTCCAACCTTAATGATTCTGTGATTAAAGGACACTGTACCACATAGAGCAATCCCATCTGAGTCACTTCCTACCAAACAGACATGCCTTCACTCAGCTGGCCTGGTGAGCCATCTGGATTTTAAGAGAATTGCCAACTTATTTCTGCAAATATTTCACTGTTTTCTAATATTAAAACATTGTAAATTTCAGTCAGTGAAACATTAAACAATTACTTGCACAGATAAAGAGTTCCCAAATGGTACTGATATACATCAGAATGGCAGGTTCAAAGACATGGGAGAACCTCAGTACATTTGATCTGTCATAT
>VXBB01022695.1:599090-615394 GCA_013399915.1 Illadopsis cleaveri
GAGTCCAGAGAAGGGCAGTGAAGCTGGTGAAGGGTATAGAGAGTAAGCCACATGAGAAGCAGCTGAGAGAGCTGAGGTTGTTTAGCCTGGAGAAAAAGAGGCTTAGGGAAGACTTTATCAGTCTACAACTCTCTGAAAGGAGGTTTAGCCAGGTGGGCATTGGACTCTTCTCCCTAGAAACAAGCAACAGGACAAGACGAAATGGCCTTGAGGTGTGCCAGAGGAGGTTCAGTTTGGACATCAGGAAGAATTTCTTCACTGTTAGAGGGGTCAGACATTGGAACAGACTGCCCACAGAGGTGATGGAGTTACCATCCCAGAAAATGTTCAAGAAATGACTGAACATGACACTTAGTGCCATGGTTTTGTTGACATGTTGGTGATCAGTCAAAGGTTGGGCTCGATGATCTTGGAGGTCTTTTCCAACCTTAATGATTCTGTGATTAAAGGACACTGTACCACATAGAGCAATCCCATCTGAGTCACTTCCTACCAAACAGACATGCCTTCACTCAGCTGGCCTGGTGAGCCATCTGGATTTTAAGAGAATTGCCAACTTATTTCTGCAAATATTTCACTGTTTTCTAATATTAAAACATTGTAAATTTCAGTCAGTGAAACATTAAACAATTACTTGCACAGATAAAGAGTTCCCAAATGGTACTGATATACATCAGAATGGCAGGTTCAAAGACATGGGAGAACCTCAGTACATTTGATCTGTCATATGAGAACAGTGGTTCCAGGAAAAATCATCCTATCTCTTGCCAGTAGAATATTATACATTTATTACAGCCAGTGCCAAATTTACATTGCATTTTACAGATATATGAAGAAAAGCAGTTATTATCCCAAAACTGTTCCAGCTGCAGAGAAGGAGAGAAATATCTTTTGTCAGGGACAAAGAAAAGAGAATGACCTAGGCCCAAGGACAGCACAGCAACAGACACAAAACTGGCAACAGATTGAGCAGTGGATTAACAAGTTCTGAGCTAAAATGAAGTCTGAAAAGAGATTTCTTTGAGTACATTAAAGACCTCAGCAGCATCTACAACAAACCAGGGTAATTCAATGATTAAAACTCAGGAAAAGTAGATAATCAGTGTTTCTATTTGTTGGTAGATAAGCATAGCTTAATAACTTCTCACTGGATTTTCATCACTGGGTTCACAAGAAGTGAAGGACAGTGGAGAAAAGTTGAGCTTATAACTAGCCTAGAAAAAATAAATACAAGCATTTATGTCTGTCTTTGTGTGCTCAGCTCTCAACACATACCTGAAACGTCACTTATATATGGCAAAAAATGGGAAATTTGTATAGACACAAATTCATCATATTTCTAAAAGCTGAAGAAATGAAAGAATTTTCATCAAGCCACCTGAAAAAGACAGTGCAGGTTCTCCAAGATCTTAAACTATTTTGAAGAAAATACTTTTCATCTAGACTCCATGAAATGTTCATTTCTGTTTCAGTGGAGGGATGGTAGGTCATCTTGCCCAAGAATAAACTAATTCTGTACCCTATCCTCCTCTTCTTGCTCTCTGGGTGCTGTTGTTTTTCCAGCAGTAAGATAGATGCTGGTCAGTCTGACTTTACCAAGCTTTCAGACAGTCCACCACCATGCTTGAGTGCTCTGATCCCTAGAAACCAGAGCAGAAAAGCAGGGCAGCTCCCCAGCCTTTAGCAAAGCAAAAGGAAAACAGCCTTGAACTTCCAGAAAACCCCATTTAAAAGGCTTGATGTCACCTTCTGGTCGTCAGGGATTGTTGGAGCAGGTTCAAAGTGCCTTAGAAATTGAAGTGAAAAACTATGACAGAATCCTACTTCTACAAAAATGCAAGTCTAATATAGAACAACTTCCACAGAAAAAAAAAAGGGTTTTTTTAAAATCCTTTTACAAACTGTGTCTCTTCTTCCCCTTAAAACCAGTCTTCATGTTAACAAATGAGCTTTTGCTTTACACAAATTTTCCCATTTAAATTGTTATTTCCTGCATCATTTATTGTGTTCTTTGATCTTGGGCTGCACCTTTAAATCTATGTCATCTTCTTGGGCTGTTGAGATAAATGTAGCTTAATAACTTCACAGTTTTATCTTTGAACACAGATAACTATCACACAGTCAGTTTGCTGTTCAGTTGTGAACAACCACAAGATACTATTTTTAAAACTTCATAAAAGCCCTGCAAATAGCTGAAAGCACTAAAAGAATAATACTAGTGGCTATCACTGTGATTGTAAAAAAGATCTATAAACCAAAGCAAGACATTTTTTATTATTTCAAAATCAGATTTCAAAGAAAATATCATTACTTCATAATGGCTCAGCTATTAAATATCTGCATTTCTTGTACATTCATATCTCAGATTTTATTAGTCAGACTTCAGGTGACAAATTAGGTCCCTCTGGTATTTACATGTGACTTTTAAAAATATCTTGACCTGTAATCTCTTTACAAACAGTAACAAATATGTGAACAGAAGAATTAATATATAGCAAGGTAATTTTAAAATAATGATACATTAAGCATTAACTTGAATGGTTTATTTTATAGCAAAAAAGTTAGAGAGGTTATGAGTAAACTACTGGATGAAGATGAAGCACCAGGAGTCTTATACTAGAGACAGAATTTCACAAAGAGGGAAGTGTTGGTGGCTTTATTACCTGATATGTTCTGACATTAATGCACACCACAGATGCATAAGAATCAAAAAAGAAAGATTAATCAAAGCTTAGGTGCTAAACCACAGGTTAGAAGATTCTGCTCAGTGTGGTTTCTACACATTCAGTGCCTTACACAAAGATCTTTCATATGTTTTAAAAGCATTCCAAGGCACACAGGGAAAAAAAAGCTTATTATTTTATCAGTTGGGATCTATTGTTCTAAGCTTTTTAAAAATCATGTCTGTGAATGGATTCAGTTAGTTCCAATTAAACAGGGTTACACTCATATTTTCCCTAGCATCATTAATCATTCTTTCTGCTACAAGTAAGGCCAAATATATCAATCCTGATATAGGTGGTCTCAGGTGTCATCTTAGTTTGGGAAATATATTTGCTGTACTTACATAGTGTAAGAGATGCCTACACTACTGAGATGTAGGTGTCCTTTCTGACAAAACTAAGGAAGACTCAGTGGTCTTTTCTGTACTGTCTGATACTCCACAAAATAGCAACCAGCAAGTTGAGTCTGCTTCCATTCAGAGTGAAGGAAATGTTCAGCTGCAGTAAAGTACCTTTCTACTAGCTGTAAAGCAGAATAAAAAGTGAACATACACACAACAGTAACACCACTTTGTCAGATACTTCTCTTCTTATGTTGTAAGAACTGAAAAACTGTCATGATGGAGATTAATGATTTTGTTCACCTTGGTCACAACAGTCATTTAACAAACTGAATGATAATGGTATTTCCTGGTACCCTCTAAGTTGTTATGTTCTGGGTTTTGAGTGAGAGTAAGCTGGCTAGATCAGCAGCTGAGCAATTGGCAGAAGCACGAAGCAGGTGAAAGAAGAAAAAACATCTCTCAAATTAGCTTAGCCTGATCAAAGTATTCAATGTATTTCAAGCTGGTAAATCTTACCAGTGACCATTCAGAAATGAACAGGAAAAAGCAGCATATAGAGAAACAGCACAGCCAATGAACATACACCTGTCCAGCAAAAGACCACCAAAACTGATTCTTGAGGAGGATTTGAGGGCTGAAGCATAGGATGCTCTGGGTGTTGTGGGGAAAAAAAGGTGATATGAAGAGAGTTAAACAGTAGGAACATTGAGCAAAGAGGATGTGCAGTCTGTTCTCAAGAGTTTTCAGGCCCAAGTGGACAAAGCCCTGAGCATCCTGCTCTGCCCCCATAGTTCGCTCTGAGACAGAGTTTGGGCTACAGACCTCTATAAGTTTTTCCAGCCTTGACTATTCAGTGGCTGCAGATGACTGCAGATAGTAGCAATCAGTAGCATCTCAAAAATACAAAGATCATGAAGAAATCTCAAGCCATTTCAGACAATTTATAAATTCATTTACATGGGAAGCTAGGAAACAGGTCAGATGTTTCACAGATTTTCCATCACATGCCAGCAGCTTGTTTGTATGTGCAGGAAGAAACAATAATGCCCCAAAAATATTTAGCCTTGAGAGTATTTGTCTCTTTGTTGGCATACTATTCCTTCTCTACAATGACTCTACAATTTGTTTACTTTTCACAGGACACTAAAATTCCCATTTTTAAAGCATAAACTAACAGCTGGCTTTGTAGGAGTGCTGCTTGATTTTGAAGTGGAGAATAAGCTAGGGATGAGAAAAGACCAATTAGAGATTAATTTTTTATTGTTGCTACCGATAAATGTTTGGCTGTAAAAGGAGGTATTGCACAATGAAAAAAATTTCAGATATCTATCAGTCCACAGTGAAGAGGTCATTTCTCAGTTCTTCTTTTAGCCTCAGCTTTAAGGCAGACATTGTGCCAACCTACTTTCATGTGCAAGACTGCATCAAAACTACTGGTATGTTTTTCATATCAAAGGGGGAGAATAAATAAATAATAAACAGCACCATTTTTTTAGTTAATCAAATGTGAATTCTAAATTTTGCTAATCCTTCACTGAGATTAAGGAATGCCGCTTGACAATCTTTTAGGAAGTTCAAAATATATAGCAATGGAAATATTCCATAATAAATACATATGTGGACTCTTTTTTTCCATTTGCACACACACACTTTTCATTATCATCTTGATAATCTCCCTCTGTCTTACTTAAACAATGTTTACTGTTATAAAAGGTGATATTTTTGTATGAGATACAGACAAGGCCCTCAGTTATGGCTTGCATAACACACAAAACCAGTTTGCAAAAAGTCCATATTAAATCAGAAATCTGGTCCACCCCAAGAGTCAATGGAGCTTGGCCACCTGCTCCACAGGATTTTTTGAGAACTTGACCATATCTGTGATTAGACATGCAGAAAGGCAGCAGAACTACCAGCTAAACTTACCCTCTTGTCTTTTAATTTGTCTTTTGTACCTAAATCTGAATCTAGGGGTTTTTGCACTCACAAACACACACACACACACACACACATATGTAGAAATGAGTTAAACTGTGTATTTGAATACACTCATTTGCTCCACTCACATTGAAATACCACTGTGGTTATTTTACAGCTTCCAGAAAAGTCACATATCTGGTGTCTGCACACTAATTAATATATTTGTCTCTCCTTCCAGTGTTACTAATTGCTCCTTGGGCTTAACCTTAGACAGTGACTTAGTTAAACGCTATATTGAATTTCACCACTTCCATTTGAACTACCTTTCTGGTAGTTCACTGAAGGGTTTATAGTTATCATGAGTGACCAAAGTACTTGGATGTGCCTATTTAGGTCAGTGTCTAGGCCTATACATGTGGGATGGGGGTGAAATCTTTTAAAATAAAACAGCTGCAGAAGAAATGGTCAAGCCATTGAAGGCAATATGATAGCTGCTATTAAATCCCACTTTGAGAAACTTCCTTTAGCTTTGATGATTTTTTTCTTCTCAAAAGTTGCTATCAATTTTTCACTGACCTCAGCTCAACCTCTAAGAATCAACCTAACTTGTAGTCTGCTCACATTTTTCTTATGTGGGCACAAAAATAGTAAAACAGAAATAGCAAACTGTATTGAAACTGAAAGTGATCAAAAGTTGGGATGGCTTGGGTTAAAAAAATTTATTTTGCTTTTGTAGAACAAATACCCTGAGGTGACTCACATCAGGATCCCTTTTTGTCTGAAGTTCAGGAAGGTAAGAATTAGTAGTTTGAGACTTTCTCTCTAATTGTAACCAAATGCTATCTTGTAAGGGGTTGAGGATTACCGTAAAGGTGTTCTCAGATTTTCAGGGGTTGTTGCTGTTCTTGAAATAAAAATAATTTGTATAGTGCCTATTCAGTATAAAATCTGAAAGACTCATAGTCTTTATTTATGTTAACAGCATTTTTATTAGGCATCCTTGTTATCATCAATGCACGTATTCCTATTTAGATGGGAAATTTACCCATAAATGGATCAATGCCACAGAGCAACACAAACTCTGCATCTCCTATAGCTGCAATGCCTGCCTGATAGAGGAATCTGCCAATATGAGTCAGACACTGAACATCTTTTTCTCAGTGCACATGAAACACCTTGCAACAAGGTCGACAGAAGCACCATGCCAAGCAGCAAATTTCTTGTGGCATTCGTACATAACAGATCCTGAAATTTTGCCCCTCATCAAGGCTTGAGTGTTTGGCCAGCATAGAAATCCCATATTTCAGCCTGAGAAATCTGTGCAGCGTATGTGCACTCCACCCCAAACTTCAGGAAGCAACACGTCCTGTTGCACATGCAGCATTTCATTGCTCTGCCTATTCACAGTAAATCTGACTTGCAGAGGCTTTTCTGTGCATGTTCCCAGGGACTGGGCAGCACATGGGCAGTAGGTCCATTAGACAATCCCCAGAAGTGTAAGTCTTACTATGCAGGCATGTGGTGACTTCATCACATGTGCATAATAAATATGATGCTCTCTTAACGTGTTGGTCTGACTATGAGGGCTCTTGCAGTCTTGTGGTTATCACCAGGCTGTATACAACCTGTTGCAGAGCATCCTGGGCAGAGAATCTGACCTGCCGCAGCTTCCAAACAGCTTGAAATTGTAACAAATGTATAAATTTATCAGCATCTGCCCAGACAATGTTTCTGGGCTGAAAAAGAGAATGTGTTCAGGAAATCCAACCATTTGGCAGCCTTTAGACTACAAAGCCTAAATTTACTAAGTTGTCCCTGAAGTTCAGTCTGCTCTTGAATACTTGCACTCGCACCTCTTTCCTCACCGTGAGATAAGAGACCCTTTACCTCCATTTCCAGGGTCCAAATGTCACCTCAGGCAGTGGAAAGTTTGGAAAAAACATTTCTGAAAAATATGTGATTTTTTTTAACATCAGTGGAAGGACTGGCAATCATTGCATTCAAATAAATACCTACAGCTCTTGTTCAGAGCTCTGACTCCTTATAAAGTAAGAATGATTTCCAGGCTGACAAACATTGGCTTGAGGATTTAGGCACTTGTATTTTGGCTTGCCCAAAGTGACACACCTTGCCCAAAATGGCAGAGAACCTCTGGAGCAGAACTGGAGTGTACCAAGCTAACAATTTTGTTGTCCAAAAGACCAAGTCATTTTCATGCTGTCTCCTGTGTGCATTAAAGTTTTCATCACATTTTTATACTATTTTTGTTTCTAAGGCTACATGTATTGAGGGGTTAGATCTGAAGGAGAAAAAAAGGAAGAAAATTTTACATGTTAGAGCTGGTGAGTTCACCTTTCTGATGGACTTTGTAGCTATGGAAACAGTTAAAAAACTGAAATTTTCTCACAGGTGTCTCTTGCCCAAAAAAACTCTGCCTCTTCCACAGACTAATTTTCTCATCATGACAAAAATTAGTATTTCAAGTGAAGGACTGAACTTGCCGGGCAAGCTGTCTGTGCTGGAGTTACAAACAGTGGTTTTATCTGCAGTGTCCAGAGGCCTTTGACAATCGTTGTTCAACTCCCCAGGAAGCCAGCAAAGACTGTGTATTGTGAGTGGGAGGTACTGGTGGAGAGACCTGCTGGTACTGTTTTATTTCATGTGGGAGATGGCAAAGCTCTGTGTAGTTGAAGTGGGACCACCTTCCACAAGATCAGGCAACCAGAAGAAATATTAAATTCTTAAATTGGGCACATTTTTTAATGGCTCTGGGATTACCTTGAACTAACAGCACCAGATATGGAGGATTATCCAAGGACTAAGGAGTTACACCACTGGGATTGGAAAGGGGGCCCACGGAAGGAGTAGCAGTGGTGATTTTTTTATTTCATCACTAATACCAGTTTCATGCCATCATCAAAAAAGAGAAGCCAGACTGTGGATGTGTGGTTCTCAAGTTAGGAATGGTCTTTGGTGCCCACAGTGGTGACCTCATTAGAGCAACCATAGAACTGACAGAATTTACAGCAAGGGCCAACCAGGCTTCAAACAGGAAATGCTGCAAAGTAGCTGCCATTGACCTGGAACAAAATAATCAGGTGGATACAGAGACCAGGGTCTCCGTGCCCTATGTCAGGCACTGATATGAGCAGGCTTGCTGAATACACTCCTACTGGGCACATCCCAGGGAGGACCAGCTTAAGCCTTAGCTTCAGCTCTTCAGTCACTTCCCCTACTTCCTCCAGTTTTAACACTCCATCCTCTTCCCATGTTTCAGATCTTGTCTAAATTTTTCCTGTCCTTTCCCTGTAGTACTTTTACCTTTTTCTTCAGTCTTCTGTCTTTGCTCTTTTCTCTCCTTATTCTTATTTCCTTTTCCTTCTTTGGAGTCAGTTCCTGTGTCCAACTCTCTCTTCAAAGTCTGTAATCTCACTGCCACTCAATAAATCTATTCTTTTCTGTTCCTTTCAGGTTACACTTTAATTATAAGTTTGGCTTTCACCAAAATTCTTAATTTCTCTCTTTTGCATCCTCAGGTCACATTTTTTAAATTCTAAATCGTCATACTCTACCTAGTTCCAAATGTCACCTTCTTCTCTACCATCATGGCATCTGTTCTTCTGATGACACCTCACTCAACCTGTTCTGCTATTCCATCCCCTCAGGTCTTAAAGTAAAGGAAATAGCATGCCGTGATAAATTTCTGAAAAAAACCTTCAAAATTGTTATCACATTCTCTGCAGTTTTCTGCTGTACCTTCCCCATCAGGAGAAATTTATCTGTTGCCTACATTTTCTAACCTGCTGGTAGGCAAGAGCTCTTATTGCTCAAGAAGTCTAAGACAAAGGCAATTTTGCCATGGAACTGGTCAGGAATCCTATCCATTTTCTATCTAGAATTGAAGGGGTTTGATTGCCACAGGCATTTTCTGTGGTAGAAATGTTCTGGAATAATCATTCTGTCACAAAATTAACAGTAGATATAAGACAGGGAAATACTGATATTATTCTGACCAGATTGTATAAACTTGGGAAAACAAAACTTTGAAGTATAAAGGTACTTGCAAGAAATTATCTATGAACAAATTCCAAGTCTGCAGCTTTTCAATTGCATATCTTTCCATGGAGGATAAGAAAAACACTTCTTCATACACCCGGTGTTTTGGAGTCCCTCCTCAGAGATGCCATGTAAAATGTTGATTCTTATACTTCAGTCTATCTGCTGGTAACAACGTGACATGAATCCATGGAAATGTTCAAAGAAACCAAGTATTTGACTCCTTATCCTGATAGAATCTTGAGTGCAATCCTTGCTTTCCAAAAATCATTCAATAGATCAGATGTATTTGATGATCTCCCCCAAAACTCCTTAGGAATATGATTTATCAAGTCTTATGGGTGAAAATGTTTCTCTACCTGTGTCATATTCAACCACAAAATTTTACCCTTTCTCTGTTCCTTCTCTCTGATATCAAATATTTACCTTGGGCTGCCACACATCTTCTCTAAAACTAGAAATAAGGAGAAAAAACACTCATCCTTCCTAGATTTCTTACAATTTGACAAGAAATTCTACAATGTGTAAAGAAGCCCTTAATCCTCATTGGTCTTTTTTCGTGAGAGAAAACTCCAGCAGAGTGTGATTTCTGCATTTCTCTCAGATCAAAGCCTGATCAAGAATTAAAATTCATATTTCTTTGTGAAAAGAGCAATGCCATTTTTGTGCATTCAGACTGCTTGTTAGAAATACAAAGACTAGATTTGTCCAGATAGAAGATACACCTGCTTACAGGGGAATGTGAATTTTATGTTTATTTATGCTGCATAAAAATGGCACAATTAGCAATGTAAATATGAATTATGCTTTTCTGTCGTAACAATATAGAGGGTAAAAGTGAAAACTATATAGAAGGTTAAAGTGTAATTGGATGATGGTTTCATAGTGACCATAAAGATTTTTTTTTTATCTAGAACTGCATGTCAGGAATAACTGAAGAAGCTGCTTACAGTATGAGGATTAAGAAAATGCTAGACTATCAAGAAGGTAGTTGCCTATTTGCAGACCAAAAACCAGTCATGAGTTATAATTAAGAGTTCTACGCTCGTAAATTTCTATCTTCTCTTTCATTTCCATGCAACAGCAAACAGTGTGCATAGGAGATAACAAGACTGAAATTTGAGGAAGAGTGTGTAGAGGCTAGTATTAGGTTGGGATGCATACCCAGGTCTTCTGCTGTTTGCCAGATGGATTTCTCAGGGTAGGTCCTTCAGCAGAGAGGAAGACTGGACTCAATGGCACAGACTTTGTTTCCTGCTCAAGAAGCCTGTACATATACTGTTACAGCAAATCCACCAAACAGACTTGACATAAGCTGGTGGGGACTTGGACTAGCAACACAGAAATGAAAGCCCCCATTGTCTATTCATGGTCTCATAAACTATTAACTCCCACTTGAATTGTTCCATTAGATTCCCACTGTAAAATCTTCAGCTTTCTTTTGGTCTTTCCCCTTCACTTTATCCAATTGTTTGTGCAGAATAGCATTTTAGATATATAGTATTTTAAGCTGAAAAGGTCTCTTCCACTGGAAATTTAAATAGATTGTAGTGCAGGAAAATATCTCACAGCAAGCAGGTGTTGCGTGCTACAGGGAGTGCAGTGTTTGTCTGAGTCCAAATTATTACTAAAGATTTGTATGGACACTAAGTAACAGAAAAAATATTTAGGAAAATATTTCTTAGTTCTTATAACATTGATTCTTTGGTAGGCAGCTTTCTTGGTTTATGAAATAATTTAGCAAGTGCTGTGTTGTAAATTACAAAGTACAGTACATAACACTCAGGGTAAAGGCAATTTTGTTATTATGACTGCCCAAGATCTGATAAACTATTATATCTGACTTTATAAACACTTTATTAAATATCACAATATCACAAACACAGGAATGTTGTATTAAAGCAACTTGAGCAATCCAACATCCACTTTTTGTCATTAAAAAAAGAAATATTCTCTTGATTAGTTTCTATGAAGCATAATATCTGTAAAATAAACAAGATAATCCTTATGTAAACAGCACAGGGTACATAGAGAACAAAAATGGATAGAGGCACAAAGAACATTCTTGGCTCCAAGGCCTGAAAGCAAATTTCTACTTCATTTAATCTAGTTTAATAATACTTTTAATTGTAGTAATTTTAAGTCACTGCAAAAAACTTTTCTACATTTTTTAAAATTCTATCTATGTTTGCTTTGGTTTTTTTTAATTGAATCTATCACCCTAGGTAGCATCCCCATAACTGCAATGAATCTGTGTGTTCATGTGCTACTTCAGACCTATCTCTAGATTTCAACAGTGGAGTTTTGCCTGGCAACTCTTTTTCTGTTCTTCATATATCAAGGAAACAAAATGTGGATCACTCGCCCTCAGTGTAAGTGTCTAACTTATAGTACACTGGCAACACTTCTGAGTCCAGACAAGAAAAACAACCAGTGTCCATAGACATAAATATAAGAAATACATTTGTCTCATACTCAGCTGTTCCTCTTCCATAAACATTTCCTTCAAGTCAGATATAGCATATGGATTTTACTCTTTTTTTTCATTATTGTTATCTACAGTTTTGGAGGCACAAATCATTTAGATGTCTACAGTGACTGATATCTGGAATACTCCATGCAAATGTTACTTAGTGAAAGTCCACGTGGCCAGATGGGATGAAGACACTACCCTCCACAAAGACAATGATCCATGAGAATCCCAGGGAAGCAGCATCAGATGTTTTTCAAGAGCTGTATGGTTTGCAAATATTTCTAATTCTTCCAGATCCCCACATGTCTTTTGAACTAGAGCATTGGTTTAAGATGTAAATACTGAAAGGAAATGTCTAGATCCTGTTTTGGGTTTTTTTCAGATTTCTACACGTATGTATACATGTATGTGTTTGTGTGTTTATCGGCTTGTATAGGATATAAACAATATTAAAATTTAAAGTCCTGGTTTCTTCTTATAAATAAGTTCATAGCATCCACCCTATAAATATGCGATTTCCTTCTGACAGCAACCATGGGAAGGTGTAGTGACAATCAGGATTTTAAATGGCCTGGAGGTCTTCCAGACCACTGGTAGAGAACCTGTCTCCATACTCTCTTACATACTATTCAAAGGAAGAACCAATTCTTCACAAGGCACAGAAATATTTGAACTCTTTTTTAAAAGATAAATGGGCATTGAGGTATTTGGGGGTTTTTATTTAGTTTACACTAACAGATGTTTTGTCTATGTCTCCACTTATCCATAATTTTTGATACACGCAGATTTAGCCAGTGGCAGATTGCTAAGGAATCTGAGTAAGACAAGGACATTAACTGCTATCATTCTGGGTGGCACCATGCACACTGCTATGTCACCCAATGCTGTCTTAATCATGCACCACCTAAGTGTAGTTTAGGGAAATGTCCTCCCCTGGATTATCTTCCATTTTTCTTTATTCCCATGTCAACAAAATCAATATTTCCCATTTGCCACTCACCGTTTGGTGGTTTTCTCTATTTAGAGTCAGCCTGACTGGCAAAAGTGACAAAATATCTCATGGAAATACCACAGTACTCCACCTTTGATATTGGTTGCACTTATGTCATTAGCAGAGCAATCAGTGTGCTGTGTGGTAGTCAATACACATCATTACTCAATCTTAAACAAGCATGCCCAGTTCAGCTTCAGTGTAAGAGAAGCTGACACAAGTATGGCAAATACTCACTGTGATTTTTAAGGGGCGTGCAAAAGGGAGCAGCTTTCTCTCACGTGGCTTTGCAGAGGAATTTCTAACCCACGGTGCCTTTAATCAGGATTAGGCGATAGCATCTGAAACACAGGCAGCTGGGGCTCCATTCTCTGCTCTCCTCAGCTGCAAAACTGTGTCGGTGAACTGATAACAGACAAGCACTTAAAAACCTATTGCAGGCGCAAACTCCTCTCTTCAGGAGCGTTCTTGGCGCGATGGGGGTGAACCTTGCCCAGTATGCCGGGCAATAGGACTCCCATTACCTACAGAGGTATTAGAAAAGTGCTCCCAGATGAAAGCCTTTATCCAATTTCAATTGTCCACTGAACAACAACATTAAGAGCAACATTGTTCCATTTGCTTCTGTGTCAAACAATACAGCGACTGTTTAGCATTACATTTTGTTTTCCTGAGTAGCTGAAACTACTGTGGGAGTAGAGAAGTATTTACATCCAGAAAATCTGCATTCCTCAAAGCAGATGTTTTTAATTTTAATAACATCGGCCTATAGAAATTAATATTTGAAATATTCTGATCACTGAGTGCATGTTGCTGTATAGGAGTAACGGTCCATTGTAGTGGGTAAGCAGAAAACACCAGGATTAACCAGGAGAAATAAACTTCTACTAACTGTGCAACCAAGAAACAATTCTGCTTTTTTTTTTCCTTGAAAACCACTTAAAATGTCCTCCTGTGCAGAAGAATGACATTTTCTGCACTGTAGATATGCCATATTATAGACCCACAGACCCATACTTGGAAAATTGCACATGTAAAATTTTTTGTAGTGTGTGCCTTTACTTTTCCACACATGCAGCCCAGATGTGTGCATGCACATATCACACAAAGTGGGCATGTACTGTTTTTACAAGCTAGGACATATCTTTATGAATAGCACACAAATGGAGTGAGGGGAAGTCCTTTGTGGACTCCAGGGCAGAGTCCCTGGACTCCAGGTAAAAAAAAGGTGTATGCATGCACAGTATTCACTTTTCCCACTGCTCTGTCCGTATTGCAGACTGCAGGCTAGTGTAGCTGTCCTTGAAGTGACTGCAAAAAAGTGCTTGCAGTCCTTTAGTGCAACAGGAGGGAGCTCAGTCCAGGCTGTTTTCCTCAGTGAAAAAGAGTAAAACCAGCCTGTGCTGTGGTCTGCCTCCCTGGGCAAGACTGGTAATGGTAGATAAGCTAGTTAGACTGTGTACAATTTTTTTCCACCAACAGAAGGCACAAGCAAAACTTCAGCCCATACAAATAGGTGCCACTCTGATGAAAAGTTGAAAAGCAGATGTACTTGTACTGATGAGGTTTGTATTTGTGAGTTTTAGTGATCCATCTTTTTCCCATGGATGTCTTTTGTAGATGTTCTATACATTATTTGGATTGACATATCTGAACTGACTGTTCTACAATCTATCTTAATAAAATCAGGGCTCTGAATCCACTTGCCTGTTTTATTAAAAAAAAAAACAACGCACACACAGGAAAAGAAGCAGTGTGACCTTCATTCAGCTGTCTGTGAGAAAAAAAATCAACTAAAAGGACTTATTTGAAAAGAATATGTTTAACTGCACATGCTGCATCTGCATTCTGCTTTCATAGCTGTTGGGCTTCAGGTGACCAGTCTCTATGAGTGCCATAGTGCACACATACGTGTGTGCTGAGATAGGAAAAGCTGAGCACTCTGTGAAGCAAGTGTTTCAAAATCTACACTTCCAAATCACTGCAGCCCAGCAGCAGACCACTGGACCTATCAGATATTTCTTGATCTCTAGGTAACTTAACCTGGATCTAGGTGCTCAGGGTAAGCAATATCAAGATTTGGTCATAAGAAAGAATGAAAATAAGGCATGGTGACAGATAAAAAAATATGCTTAGTACCTTAGATGCAAATATGTTTGCCTGATACAAAACAGTTTGAGGATGTATGGGTGGTTTTGGTGTTTTGGGTTTTTTTGGTTTTTGGGGTTTTTTTTACAGTGGAACATGACTCTGAAAAAACATATTTGGTTTAAATCCTCAAAGTGTAGAATCTGCACTTACTTCAAGGAGCATTAGACTCTCAAACACTTGGAAATCCTCCCCCAGAAGTACCTATCTTTATTTTAGCATGCAAATCATTCCTGAAAATAAAAGAGTCCCCTCAAAACTAAAGCTATAGTTCATCTCTATGGATGCATCAATTATCTCAAACCTTAGTAGTAGTAGAGTCACTAGAAAGAAAACAGCCTAATGTGCTCTTTCTGAGATGAAAGGTGAAGCATTACTTCTGACTAAAAGTTTTGTGTATTAGTAAACTATGAAAGGGTAATGCCAGTGGCACCATAAATAATCAAAGCATATCCATACAGTGGTCAGATGTAAACTCTAGTGCCAGCATTGCTGCCATGAAAATCTCAGGGAATTTTGTTATTGAGGGGCACAGGGTTGGATTTCTGTGTTTCAGGAAGGCCTGGGAGGGGAATATGGGTTATTCTTCTCTGTGTAGATGTCTTTAGATCTACCTGCAACATAGTTGAGTCATAAAACCTCTGAATCCTTGTGTTTTGCTGCTAAAGAGAATCCATAAAAAGAGATTTATTGTCATATTTCCTTTTCGTGTTGCACTGTTCCCCTCCATCATAAAATATTCTCGCCGGTTTATAGCAAAGAAAATACAGCAGCTTAGTTCATAAACGCCAAATTCTTCTGTTGCACTCCGGCTTTCAGACATAATCGAATTAGCTCCGATCTGTGTTGGTGCCGCCGCCCGAGCCGCAGTACCAAGGCTTATCGAGACCTGGTGTGTGCACAGGGGTCGTTGTGCAGTGACCGAGGCGGACCCGCACCAGCCCGCGAATCTGCAGGAACCCGTCCAGGCAGTTCCAACTTTTATTCTTCCTGACGAAGATTTAAAGTGGCTCTGTACAGCAGTCAAACAAGAATAATCAGCTGTGGAAAATATAACAAATCATAAGAGCAGTTTAACAGACAGAGGGAGGAACAGAGTGCCGCAGATCAAACCGACTGCTCGGACTGCCCTGCCCGGGGACAGGAGGGCCGCCTGCCTGGTCCCTGACCCCGTCGTGAGGGGGAAAGGCGGCGCTCAGGGAAAATCCCTTCTGCTAAAGGGAAGCTCGCGGCTTCTGAAGTTCGTGGCTTCAGAACTGACGTTGCAAGAAAAGACAAAAAAAAAAAAAAAAAAAAAAACACCATTTNAAAAAAAAAAAAAAAAAAAAAAAAAAAAAAAATAATCAGCATTTAGCCAGGGAGATTCCGTGTAATTTTTTAGTTTTGACCGAGATCACTCTCAGCGGCTCCCGCGGGCGGTCCTGCTCAATTCCCAGCCCAGGGAAAGGTGTCTGCGGGGCTGTACGGCGCAGGCGGGACGAGAGGGGCTGGCGGGGGATGGCAAGGAGAACTCGCTCCAGCGTGCAGGTAGCCACAAGCCAGGCTGTAATTACAGAGCAAACNTGATGTACTGGGTCGGATCGCCGTGTGGCTGCGGGCTGATGCTTCAATCCAGTAGCCCAAAGGTGGGCGGGGGGAAAAAAAAAAAA
>VXBB01022695.1:642586-690390 GCA_013399915.1 Illadopsis cleaveri
ATTTGTTTAAAACCTCTCTCCGATGCTTAGAAATTGATTTCTCCGCAGAAGGAGCCTGTCATTTTATCTCGGGGTTTCTCGGAACCGCTAAGCGAGCCAGACGTTGCGGCTGCTCCTGCCCTGCTCGACGGAGCAGCTGCCGCCTGTGTCTTTCCCCTCCGCTGGCCAAGTGCATCACTTGGGATGTGGCTCCAGGAGTGCTCGAGGAGGATTTGTATTTATTTTTCCCAGAGAATGATTTTTCTTTCTGTGTCTCTTGCCTAAGCCAGGTAAGCGATGCGACGCTCGGTTCCCCCTCCAGCGGCTCGCCGGGCCCGCCCTCCTCCCTCCCGGTAGCCCTTGGAGGTTCCTTCCTGGCGGCTGTTTCATCGCCATGCACTTTCCACCACCGGGGCCTGCCGTCCATCGACCCGAGGGGCGACGCTGGGCGAGCGGGGAGGCCGGGCGGCGACAGAAGCGGGCCGGCAGCACTGGAGCCTGCAGCTGCCTTGTCGCCCCCGGGGCAGCCATGGTCAGGGCGAGCGCAGGTTATCGGAAGCTAACTCTTGGCCATTCGCTGTCTTCTATGGCAAGGAGAATCCAACCGTTATTATTATTATCTTTTTGGCTCCGAAGTTTAAGAATTTTTTTTCAAACTTCGATGTTTTCCCCCCTACCTTCCCCCGCGAGAAGGTAGAGTTTGAATGTGGACACAGGTTACATATCGTAATGCTCCTTCGGGGAGGCCGGGCCAGCGGGGTGAATATTCGCTTTAATTAGAACCAGTGTTAACGGCTGATTCAATTTGATCAAGTCTGAAATGTTTGCACTGTGGTCATTTTCCGGACCGTTCACACTTAAAAAAAAAAAAAAAAAAAACACCACAAAAACCCAGATGTACTGATGAAAAATTTAGGAAGGGAAAAAAAAACGACGAGAAGTTGTTGGGAGAACAGTCCTTTTGTCTGGGTGCCTGTGCGAGCCCGGCGGTGCCTGCGCCGCTGAGCCGCTTGCGGCGGCGGGGCTGGGATGAAAGAAGGCAGAGGTGTGGGGCCGCGGCGGCTGCAGGCAGAGCAGGGCCCAGCCTCTGCTCCCACAAGAAGACCTTTCCTGGCGAGGCCAGGGCCCCTTCTGAAGAGCTACCACCCAGCGGCATCTCCCGCGCCCGGCAACATGGTGCTGGCAGGGTGACAGGGGTGAGTGGGCTGGTAGCAAAACGCGATGTCGCGTTTTCCACCTATAAAAGCACACGGTCAAGCTGCGAGGGCCATCGCACCTGCCGGGCTGTCTGGCTCCCAGCCGCCGGGAAGGGCCTGCTCCTCGGGGGGGCCCTGCGGCAGGAGCAGCGCAAGGTGTCCGCCAGTAGATTAGAGGAAACTTCCAGCCCGCCTGACTTGGAAAGAATCCACTTTCCCACAGCTTTTTCAATCCCCAATACTTTTCACACCCTGTTAGGAGTTAATATCGCCGAAACCGCTAAACGCTTCCATGCCTAAAGGTACGCCCCGCCAGGAGCTGCGCCTGGCGGCCGCCAGCCCCGGGGCAGGACGAGCCGCAGTGCGGGAAGCGCCGCCAGCCCGCCGAAAGGGCTCGTTTCCCCCGCTGGAAATTCCTCGGATGCTTCGTACTTAGGCTAACACATCGGGCTGACTTTCTTTGAAAGGGCTTCGGCGGGCAAGGGAGGGGAAGGATTCCCCGGATACCTATTGGGGAAGAGCGGGGCGATACTGACAGAGCCGCACCAGCTCCCTGGGTAATATTTCAGATGCCAGTCTCTCGGCTTGGAGAGCTGGCTGGGAGTCAGCTATGCGGCCTGGGGTCTGCAACCAGCACCTCCGGGCGGCAGGGAAAGCACACAGGGTTGAGGAGGGTTTGTGTGTGTGTGTGTGTATGTGTGCGTATCAAAAGCAGAATGGATCTTACCTTTAGCTGACGGGTTGGGTTTTTTTGGGGGTGGTGGTTTTTTGTTTTCTGGGTTTTTTTTTGTTTGTTTGTTTGGGAGGTTTTTGTATGGTGTTTTTTGTTTTTTGTTTTTTGGGGGTTTTTTGGTTGGTTTTTTTTTTGTTTGTTTGTTTTGTTTTGTTTTTTGTTTTGTTTTTTTCAATAGGGGTTATTTTTCTGGTTTGGTTTAGCTTGGCACCTTTCAGTCGCTGCCGGTACCGNGCGGCCTGGGGTCTGCAACCAGCACCTCCGGGCGGCAGGGAAAGCACACAGGGTTGAGGAGGGTTTGTGTGTGTGTGTGTGTATGTGTGCGTATCAAAAGCAGAATGGATCTTACCTTTAGCTGACGGGTTGGGTTTTTTTGGGGGTGGTGGTTTTTTGTTTTCTGGGTTTTTTTTTGTTTGTTTGTTTGGGAGGTTTTTGTATGGTGTTTTTTGTTTTTTGTTTTTTGGGGGTTTTTTGGTTGGTTTTTTTTTTGTTTGTTTGTTTTGTTTTGTTTTTTGTTTTGTTTTTTTCAATAGGGGTTATTTTTCTGGTTTGGTTTAGCTTGGCACCTTTCAGTCGCTGCCGGTACCGCCCTAGCCCGCCCCAGCTGGGGGGGGGGATGCCCCCGAGGAGGGCCGCGGGCAGCAGCCGGTCCGCTCCGCTCCGCTCCGGCGGTAGCTGACCTCGCCTCAGCGCTTCCACTCACCCCGCAAGGCCAAGGGCAGGGAGAGGGCCTCTTTTTCCCTGAGCTCACAGGGACGATGCGATAACCGAACGCGCGCTGCAGGAAAGAGCCGATCGGGGGAGCATTTCCTGTCCTATTTTCCCACTGAAGTAATCGCTGGAAAATGCCGGGTGGGATTTCTTGCCACTCCTTTCTAAACCTGCAGACACCGTCCCCAGGAAAACCGCTCGGCTGGGGTCTCCCCAGCTCTCAGCAAAAGCACTTGTCTCCGAGAAGCACAAAATTCACCTAGAAAACCTAACTGCAATATTCGGCGGTCAGGGCAGCTCTGCTCAGCCTTCCAAGCAGTGGGATATGTAGGCTGTCATTCAGAGCGTGAAGGGATTTGTCCGGCCTGTCTGTCTTCACAAAACAAAGGACTTGGCCCCGGCGTAAAGTGAGAGCATCTTTAGAGTCCAGAGTTGCCGTGCTCCTCTCCAGCTCTCCAGGCACAGGGATGCGCCTCTTCTTGCACCCCTCAACTCATAAGCAGCCTTTAATTTGCAGTAATGATGGGGAAGGTTGGGGAGCTAGGTCTGTGGGCACCATGTGTGCAAGATGTACCTTTAGCTATATCGTCCCCAGCCTCCGGCGAGCACTCTCAGCCTTGTAAGCATAGCAGCATCCCTCAGCTTCGCGTTTTCTCTCCCTTCAAAACCCGTTAAAATCTGGTGGCGGGAAAGGGAAATCCATCGGTAATGGGCACTTGACGGGACACTCCACAACCCTGATTAGGTTTTTTTCCCCTCACCGTCGGAAAATGCCCTGCGGGCTGGCTGCGGAGTGTTCCGCACGGGGGGAAACTGCGAGTGCAGTGCCAAGACAGCTCCCGGGACACCGGCTCATTCCCAGGTGGGAATGAGAGGCTGATTCCCAGGCGGGGGACTCGAATTCCCCGGCTGCCCTGTCCCCTACCCAGGACACGCACAACCCCCCCGGCAGGTCCTGGCCGGCTGCAGCCTCTCCCCGCCGCTCCTGGGGCCGGCGCGGCTTCACCCGGGTTACATCTCTAGGGCTGTGCTCCCAAAGTGACAGCTCTCCCGCCTCTCATTGCTTTTCCCCATCGTCCGCTGGTCTCCAGCTCCCGGTGCCTCCTCGTGTCTATCCAGCACGATCCAAACACGCTCTCGGCCATCTCAGCAGGGCGGATGTCCACATAGGATAGGGCCACCTCCACCGTCACATTCCTCAGGCCTCGGCAGGCCTCTAAGACCTGTCAAAACGGAGGGACCTGACTGGGGTGCGCTGCACAAGCCATGCAGATGCCCTCACCGCTCAGGTGTAACGACCAAGGGTCTCTCCTCCCGGCCTGCTGCTGGCCTGAGCCCTGGGATAGGTGTAAACCGTACCCACCCCGATCAGTGCGTTTCATCTCGGTAGTACCATTTATTCAAATAGCACTTAGAGTCCCAAGCCGAGAGCTTGGAGGACCTCCAGGGAAAGGATGCTCTTTGCAGACGAGGTTGCGAGCATTGGGACCCGAGCACATTGGGACAGCGGCGGACACCGCAGCCAGGTGGCCAGGGCGGGCATTCCCAGCAGCCGTGACCCGCGGGGAGCTGTCACCGCTGGCTGCCCGCGGCTGCCAACTCCCCGCCTTGCGCGGGGCAGGTGGCCGGCGGCACCAGCGGAATGCAGGGCCCCGTATGTCCCCGGTGCCCCCACAGCCGGGCCGCCCCCGCCCGCAGGGCACGTTCGCTTTCCTGTTCCCCTTCCCGGGAGCGGGGAGGGCAGTATGCTGCCGCCCGCATTGCAGAGGGGCAGGCAGGATGGGAAGGAACCGAGCTCCTGTTTAAAGCCGAATATCGCACCCACCCGAGCAGCAGTGGTGGGATCAAACACATCCCTCTTTCCACCCTCTGCCCCAGGTGCTTCTCTGGGCGGCGCGGCTCCTCCCGGCGTGTACACGCACATGTACGATTAATTCATGGTAAATTATTACAGTGGAATATATATTAGATTGTTTTAGTTACCTTTCTAAAGATTAGCGAGCTAGTCCCGCAATTCCTCTTCATTTGTTTCACGCGTTTACAGATCTACAAGCAACACAAAGTGAGGTCTATTTAAATATACATTTTACATATTAAAATATAAAGTCATACAGAAACATACGATACATATGTAACCACATATCAACATGTATGCAAAAATGCAGGTGAGAACTTTACTGAAATGCTCCGATTTGCTGATACGGCAGGATGGGACATGCGATGTGGTGGGTGTGATGGGGTGTGATAAGAATGTCCTTTGGATGTGGAGCTCGTGGAGAGGTCTGCCAGGCTCCCCCTCCCAGGGCTGAGCTGTGGCACTGTCCCCCGCCCCGGATCTCGTGGGAAATGGACAGGATTCCCTGACGCTGCCCCGTGCTCGGGCGAGGTGGGGCAGTGAGGCATGAGTGCCTGGTTTGAGAGACAGCATGGTGTCACCTCCGGCGCTTCCCGGCAGAAATCTATGTCATTTATCAGAGGATGCAACAGGTGCCTGGAGCAGACACCAAACCTCCCCTCAGGCCCCAAGAAAAAATAAGGAAAAAAAACTGGAAGGAGAGAGCTCCCAGCTAACAGTAGGCAAACAGGATGAAATCTCTCCTCGGTGCACTGCATAGAGGTGAGGCTGGTTTTCCTTTGTGTTCTTTTTGCAAAACTTACTCAAGTGTAATAAATTCATTTCCAAAATTTGCACAGCACAGTCCAGAGCTTTCAAAAACCTCCTTATAAAAAACAGGCATTTGCCCATTTTTTTTTCTTTTCTCCTATAACTGTATGTTGCGGTGTACAAAAATCATGAATGAATTCATATGTCCACCCCTCCTTTAATAATCTTCTATGAAGTCACAGTGCAGCATATCAGAACAATGACTTCAGACCTGACTCATTCNCCCCATTGTTTTGATTATTAATATTTTCCCATCGGTGTCTGGCATGGAGAGCTGAGAGCAGACGCAGAGCAAGGCAGAGGGAGCTGCCGAGCCCCTGCAGCCAGGGAGCTGGAAGCTCAGAGATGGTGAGCAGCGCTTCCTTCCCGCAGGAAGGTGGGGATTGCTCTTCAGGCCAGGTACGAGCACGTAGGAGGCCAGGCAGCGTCCAGTCCGGCTTCCCATAGACCACATCCCCTCTGCAGGGCAGCGCCCGGAGCATGCTCTGGCCTGAGCCTACTGTAAAAACAAAAGAGAAAAAAAGGAGTGAGAAAAAGGGTAAGAAAAAGGAAGGAAAAAACCGTGAAAGTCTGCGTTGTGTGCTGGGAACAGGTTGGATCCTCACCTGGGGCTGTACGATGTCATCTGTCATTGCGCTGGGTGTGCAGGGCCGGCACCGCCCGTCCTGGGATGAGGATCTGGCCTCACGCCTACCCAGGAGCCCAACCCGACATCAAAGGGCACGCGAGAGACAATGTGGAGCACACATGGGAGCCTCACAAGACTTTTCTGTCAAAACGTGTTTCCTGGCGTTTTTCTGCCCTATCAAACTGGCTCCCCAGCACCGTCACAGGACTATAGAGGAGCAGCAGGAACCTACAGAGATGAGTTGTGAATATATACAGCATACATACAGCTTCTCAAAGTGGGCCCGGGGAGCTGCCAGTTTCCTTTTTTAACTCCATGGGGATACAGTGACTTGCAGCAAATTAGTAGCCATTGTCACTCGGGGTGGTTTAAATTATCTTTTCAGGCCTCTGCAGATTTAATTCATCTCCTGCTACTTTCTTGTACAAACTAGGTGTCAACCCAAAGTCCACTTCCAAACTCATCCCTTGCCATCAATATCCGCCTTCTTGCATCTACACGCCTCCAGTCAATATCTAGTTCAGCCAAACACAGCAAATATCTCTCCCTCAAGTCTGAGAACCTGATGGATATTCCTTTACCCTTGCTAAATGACTGCATGTGACCTGTCCTGTGATCTGCCAAGGTCTGGAGTCATAGATGTGGAGTCATCTGACATCAGTTGTAATGGGAAATGGAGAAGGATTTTATGGCTCTGGATTGTTGGAGAGCAGATAGGAGAGGGTAAATGGAATTAAGACCATTTTGTTCTGCATGAAGATTCAAAAAAATCTTATGAACATTTTAGGTAACAATTTAAATAAAATTCTGATTTAGGAGAAAACTGGGAATTTGCAACACACTTTAAGGACTATTAGATTCTATATATTTTTAAAAATTTTTCATTCATTCACACCCTGTTATATTAAGACATTACAGAAAGAAAAAGAGCAGCCTGTTTGCGAGCATGAATTAGCATACTGCAGCACACTACAACAAATGCTACATATGCGTATGTATATGCGTACTCATTTCTCATTGCCATAACAAATCTAGAGTAAAACTTTAAGTTTTTGCAGAGATTCCAAGACACAGCATTTAGAAAGAGTCAGTGCAATCCTTCATACCGTCTACACCTAGGGAAGCTCCTATTACTTCACTGGGACACAAGCCCAGCTCACAAACAGAACAACACTGGAGATTGGGTGGAAATCTGGTGTTTAAATTTAGACTATCTTTTTCATATCATCATGTCTTTACCAAGTAACTCCCCCAGCACCAGGGAAGCCACTAAGATGCCTGATGTTCTGCTCCACACATGCACTGAAGCCTTTTGGTCTTGACAGGGGTAAGTGTGTATCTCACACCTAATCCCATCAGGATCCACAGGCAAAGCACATCTCCTCCCCAAAGGAGCCTGTTCTGGCAGCGCACATGTAGTCCATGCTCACACAAACAGAGATCTGCATGAAACACAGTGGCACCAGCAGCCCCATTTCTCAGAGCTCGTTGTTAGGCACGCAGGTATTGAAGAAAGTAGCAATGTCCATCATCTTCATCTCTGCTTTAGGGAATTCACAGTCACATTTCCAATAACCATGGTGCGCAGCTTACAGAGTATCAGGCATGTAAATGAAAGGGATAAGAAATAGTCTTCTTTCTCTTGACGCTGCACCAATCTCCATATCATGACTGATAATTCAGTCCCTCTTCCCTTCTCCTGTGGCAACACCAGAACAGCTTCTACCCAGACATCAGTATACTGTTACAGAGAGTGAGAAGTAGGAGTTTAACCCTCCTAAGGAACTGAATAAGGTCCCCAGAGCCTCATATCTATATATTAAAAAAATATTTTTCAGTTTCTGATTAAAAAGATTTATTTTCTACTCCCTCAATGCAAGAAAATACTAAAAGCCATTGATCTGGGCAGACATTCCTGACAGGCCTAGGCAATGCTGAGATGTTTGCAGGAAAGTGATGGAAGATTTTGTTTCCAAGGCAAAAAAAGAAGAGAAGGTTTTTAAGCCTCTGATGTGTCAGTCTTGAAGCAGTCAGTGCTTTGGAAAAGGTCCAAACTGGACTGCTTTCTTTGGGTTGCATGAAGTGGTGGTGGACTTTTCAGTCCTGGGTAAGGACAGTGCATAGCTGTGCTTATGTAACTGGAAGTGCATGTCCTCAAAAGCACCAGAGCAGGATGCCACTTATGGAGGCATCATTGGCATGAGCTAACTGCATGCATCTGGAGTGCCCAGGGAGTGCACACACATCAGACACCTGTCCTGAAGGACAAATCCTGCAGGCCCTGTGCAGCCATCTCCTCTGCCACCCACAGAAGTTGCCATGTCTTCACTGTGGCTCCTCATCCTCCCGAGGTTCCTTCTTCAGAGCTCATGTTGCCCTTAACATTCGAATTTTTTTAAAAAATCCCTGTAGTTTAGTCTGGCCTCATGTACAGTCTTTGTGGAGTCAGGACAAACTCAGCATGGGTGAGGGGGCCTTTGAATGTGCACCTGCATTGTTTAGAATGAAGGAACTCAAAGCCCCAAACTCATGCCTCTAATATCTGCGGAGGCTGCTTGAATAGGGAGTACAGAATAAGGTCCAAAAAGCACAACTTTTGAGACCTTTGAACCAATCAAATTGAAACCAAATCTTTCTTCTGAACAGAATCTTACCTTCTGCCACTAGAGCCTGTCAAAGACATTTACTCCAGTAAATATTTTAAGAACTCAGGGTTGATGCTAAACCAGAATAACTTAGTGTCTTACATTGGCAATCGAAACTAGAATTCACATAGCTGATAATAAGGGGAGGTTTTGGGAAGTACAATTTCTGGTAAGGAAAAGAAGTGAGGGAAGTATGGTTCATGTGCCCAAGCTCTTTATCACCGCACCCCCCCCCATCCCCACATAAATAACCCCATAATTTATAATCATTCATAGCAGTGGGAATTGTCCTGACTTTTAAAAGACTTTTTTCATTAGACAACCCTTTATTCCCTGTAAAGCATATTATTGATCTTAATATGCAGAAAATGCCATAGCTAGCAACTCAGAATGTCAGTGCCATTTTTGCTAAACAATGAGAATTGATGAGGTTTGGCAAGACATTAAAATATTTAACACTATAACTTTGAGAAGTCTTTTATGTGTTTGTACTAATAGGAAAATCCTTTGACAGGAAAAATGTTTTTCTCTTCTCTGCTAAAAACTCCAGTGAGGGCTGATTCTGTTTGCATTAAACCCAATGGGAGGCTTGTTACTACTTCAAAGTCAGTTCCAAGAGGAATTCCAGTTTGGAAAACCATGACTACAAAAAAACCCAAAAAAAACCACCATAGACTTTTAGTTACATGACTAGTGCCATTTAAATTAGCACTTAATTACGTGCCCTAACACTTCAGAGTGTCTGGGGACAGCGCATTTGGTCTAGCCCAGAAAAATTACACATTACCAGCCTGAATATAGTGGATATCCCAACTCTTACAGCATCATCTCATCTGAAACATGGGACTGGGACCAGGTGTGGTGTCCAGGGAAGTCACAGGCCTGTATCACTTACCTCTAAGAATCTACATTTGCAACACCTTTTTTTAAATTTAACTGCCCAGATATTTTTTTATAGAGACCTGGCTTGCACTGTTCTGGTACCTTGGCTGATTTACTGTCTTCACAGTTTTATGTATAGAGTGCAGAGTTCGGGTGAAGTAGTAGAGGAGGCGTCAGGGTCCTTGTATTTAAGATGAAGGAGTAGAATTTTTTAGGCTAACTAGTCAGTCTAAATGAAAACTGTGATAAAAAGGAGATTGTAAACTTCATGCCTATCTTTAACTTTCAGTACTGAGCTTGTGTGAGGGTGTCTTGGGTTGCAAGGCAAGATGTAACCAAAATTATGTATTCTATTGTCATTTGTTGAAACAGGTTGGGGAGGTGTTTTCTTTATCTCTTCTGTGACCCATCCTCCCTCAAGGGGGATATCTTCTCTTAATGGGCCATTTAAGCTCACTACATGACTGATAAAATTATGTCATCCCCTCGTGAGATGTTGGTATTCTGATCTTGAAGACAAAAATTGTTCTTTCCTGCATTTCTTTTAAAATCTCTATGGCAGAGCTTAGGGTCCTGTTGGGGCCTCATGGACATTTAATAACAAGCTGATACACTTAATACTTAATTTTACCTCATCAGTAGGTTTTTCTGAGGTGGGCAATTAAATTATGAGCATCATGATATTTGCAGAGGTCAGAATTGCTTTTGTTCATTTGCCATCTTTCCTTTAACCCCAAAAGGCAGCACCTCTTGTAAATGCCATTAGGAAAAGAACAAAATGTAAAATTGTTACCCTGTAATCCTATTTATTCCTATGCACAGCAAGCTAAAATGCTGGGATCTTTTAATAGCTTTTTCCATATTGGACTCTTTGTTTGGATGTGGTTTTCCTGATGTATCCTAGTAACATGTTTAGTTAATTTATATTGTGTGCATGTGTAGACAGATATACACACATCCATATGTATGCACACACATAGTCCTCATTAAGTAAGTGTTAAACCTCCCACAGCAGAGTTGGGTTTCGGAGGGCAGTCGGGCTGAAGGCTGCGAGTCTGCTGCCTCTGCAGAGGGGTACCCCAGAAAGGAGACACACACAGCTCCCACCAGGATCTGGAGCCCCTGTGCCTCTGCTGTGAAGTTGCTCTGGCTTGTGCACCCCAGGCAGGATTGAAATCCTTATTTCTCACTGGGAGCAGAGCTCCATGCTTACAAGCTCTCCCGGGAGGGTGGGTGCATCATCCCCCCTGTGTCTCACTTGCACATGCAGAGACTGGAGCACTTGGCCAGTCCTTTGGTAGCAGAGGGATTGTTGCACTTACACTGGTGGTGTGAGGACTCGATCCTTAAATTGTCAGCATATCTGAGCTGTTGCAAGACAAACTCCAAATGCAGAAACATTTGGCAGATGATGAAGAAAAGAGGGATTCCACATATTGCACAGTAAAACATAAATATTACCTATTTATCTAGTGTTAGAAGACTCATACTTCAAGGATTCCATATTGGCCATATCTGCCTTTACTAAAAGAAGCAAGTGTTGGTTCCAAGGCTTACAATATGCACGCTTGGAAAAGCCACACACTCTTTATTCTCTTTTTTTTGTTCCAGGTTCACAAGTGGATCAAACCAGTCCTGCACTGCTGTATTTAGTCTATAGCAAAACTCCCTTGAAGGAAGATTCTGCAGACTTAAGGACTGAGGATTTGGGACTGGGAGCTAAGGAAAGGATGTAAATAACTTCCTTCAAATCTGGTTTTAAAAACCCAGCTGCTTTCTACAGTCAAGCCAAAACTAAGGGGAGATGGTCTGAGGTTAAAAAACATGCAGCATAATTTTCACTCCAAATGTGAAAAACGAGAAATTATTTTAACATATCATAACTTGTCATAAAAATACATGTTCCTTTCCAGATTTAAAAGAAGATTTTATAAACTCTACTGTCTTTGATTTGTTAAGGCAATTTTATATTGAGTTTTTAATTCATATGTTCTTAAGAAAGCATAATGAAACACTTGATATTTCTGTTATCTTGATTGTGATTCATTGTATAAGGATTTGGTTACTGAAACATACACTAAACATTCCCCTGTAAATTGTGTTGTGACTTATTCAATACCTTTTGGAATTAACAGAAAAAATTCAAGATTGCAAAAATGGTATTTAATTTTTTATTTTATTTAGTTAATAAAAAACTCACTTGACTGCACATTTCTTCGCTTTATTTTCTCCTTTATTGTGTATATGTTTGAAGAAAATATCTGCATATCATCTATGTAACACAAGAAACTGCTGCTGTTCTTAATAAGTTACTGAGAAAAATAAACCAGTTTGCACTTTGATTTCTATCACTCCTGGTGAGTGATTCTTCTGGAATAAACATAGCTCTAACACATGTAAACAACACAGGAAATGAATAACAAAATTCTTTGGATTTCTTTCAGATGCCACATCTTTATGTAAATATATGTGGCTTTCAATTTCAATGATTTTCCAGTAAGCAATAAACTTTGTTCATTAAGCATTCTCTTAAACTAAACATTTATTACTCTGTAAGTGTTATTTCAACTAAATGAAGTGGATGTCCATGGTAAATTAATGCAACAGATTTGTTCAACCATAGAAGTCGGATGGCTTCTTTTGGGTTTGGAACACTGAGTTCCTTTTAAACTTCAAGGGAATGAGATGTGGTATAATATGTTGATTTTTATGTGAAAAAATGTTATTATATTTTTAAAATTAATCTACTTTTACCTCATAATCTCCGTGGTAAAAAACGGGAAAAATCCCATCAGTTGGATAAAGTTAAATATCTGCTCCATGAATCTTGGGTTAGTAGTTTTGCACAGAACTGGGTTGGTGGGTTTTTTCACTACCAGCTGTGATTAGCCATTATTTTCCTGGCAGAATGAGTCAGGTATCTCTTCTGAAAACATAGCTCTTTTAAGTGTAAAATTTTAAGATCAAACATAAAAATATTTTATGTTTTATGCACCAACAGGAAAAAAACCATATTACGAAATATTCTCATGATTGTCATAATATGTGTTTGAATTCTAAACAAGATGTTGGCACTGGTCTTTGTGGAGACTTTGAACACTTAGAAACCCACTTCCAGGAGTCTGGGTGTGCAGCTCCTGCTATGGAAAAGCCCTAAAGGTTTGGTGTGGGATGCAACAGCATCTTCATAATTGCCCTTCCTCACTTGAGGAATTAGGAGAAGATGCCTTGGGGGCTCAGCCAGGGGTACTGTGGGAAGCAGCCTGCTCTCATCCCAAGCTTCTTGTGTTGGGGCTGGATTAGGAGAAGACCCCTGTGCCACTGCTGAGCACCCTCTGCTTATACGGGCACTGGGCTGAGCTGGCTCCTTTTTCAGCAGGAGCTGGGAGAAGGTGGGCAGTGCCTGGCACAGGCACCTCTGCCTTAGGGGTCACCAGCACACAGAGGCTGTGGCTCTGGGGCCCCTGGGAGAGATCTCCTTGTTCTGCTTGTGACAGATATCAGCACACAGCCTTGTATTTAACATGAGCACTAGGCTTCTGGACTTTATCTCTTAATGAGGCACAGGCTAGCCTTGGGGGACACCGAATCATCACGTTTCCTGAGCGCTTGCTTGCAACCAGCACCACTTACAATCGGGAATGCATTGGCCAGGAGTCAGCATGAAATGACACTAGCTCTGGCCACAGCAATCAAACATTAAAACATCAGATACAACAGGTTTAGATTTCTTTTGGCTCTTTTTGGTTGGACTGGATTTAGTTCAGATGTGATTCACTGCCACTTCCGGCATCTCCATCATGGTTCCTTCAGCTGTGGAGCATGGCTTGCACCTACTTCAAGCATAATGCAAAATTTCATGTACGTTTTTCATACTGAGGCTTCATCTGAATTAAAATGGCAGGCCAGAGGGTATGCAGTACATATCCTTGTTTTTCTTAATAGACTAAAAAGAGAACTACAAAGAAAAAAAAAAAGAGGGGGGGAGGAAGGAAAAAAAAAAAGAGAGAAAATTTTTAAACACCACTGGATACATAAAGGAAGAAGTCAAATTCCAAAAGTTCACAGGAAGACAAATTTTCCAGGCACAAGAGAAGTGACATTATCCAAACAAAACCCTAAAACAGCATGGAAATGTGATGAAGAGTAAGGCTGGTATTTTCAGTAAAGCTATAGACATTTATGTAAATACAATCAAATTGGGAACAGATTCTAGGGATTAAAGAGATCTGTGTAGCACTAGAAGAAAGGAGCAGCAGATGTAACTGCTAACAACAAAAGAAGGGATTTCTGGCCAAAGTTCAAGATTTTCTTGCACCCAAGTTTTCATTGTTGCAAATGAATCTGGACACAGTAAATAATTTGTACTGACTTGTAGATCCAACTTCTTTTTGTTGTTATTTGTGAACCTAGCTACCATGTACCAACATGCTGACTTTTATAAATGACCTTCTTCAGAGCTGTTCAGCAAACACAGATGGATTCCAATCTAGGCAGTGTCACTGCTCTCTTAAATTGAGCCACTGCAGTGGCTGTGAGATGGGCTGTGACCAACAAGCACTGAAGACCAAAGACTATCAGAAAGATCTGTGTCCTGAACAGCAGATTACCAGCAGGAGAGAGGCATGAACTCCTCTGAAGCTGACGTTCAAGCTTTAAAGAGGTCCCAGCCATCATGATTCAAAGGCCTCTCTTGATGAAGGAGAGAGGTACATGGTGAGAAGGTACACTTAGTGGAGCAATGGCGTGGGAAACAAGACCCTCCAGGATAATCCAAATCTGATTTCAATTTCTTGGTGTCTATAGTGGGAGGTTTCTGGACATCTCAACAGTAGGTATTAAGCAAGCTATTAAAATTGGATTGTATAATTAGAAGATTTTGCCATGTCAAGACAGGCACTAAATACGTCATCTCAATTTCCACAGAGTTGAGAGCATCCTGAGCACAAGAAGAGTGCTCAGATAAAATTAAACTGGAAATAAGGACCCACCTTGACAAGCCTCTTACTTCTACTCATCACCTGAAAAATATCAACAGTATAACATTATCAATTTAATGCTCCTATCTGCGTGTTGTGCAGACCTGAAGCCTTATGGGTTGGGGAAGCCCAGAGAAATATTGTATTCAGTGTCCACATATACTTCCCAGGTTTCCACAGCCAAGGATGCAGTTTGACAACTTAGAAGTAGATAAAAATTAGGAAAGTGAAGGCAGATGGCAGGGCCTTACTGCCTGCAACAAGGGGATCTTTGTCTTGTATTATTCAGTGATAATTCTGTCTGAAAGACAGAAGGGACTCTTGTATGGTTCCAGTGGGAGACAAAGAAACAAGCATCTTCTGACCATTATTATTTTTAAGGGACTGGCACCAGCAGATCTTCTAGATCTGGGAGGAAAGGAACTGTGAGGTAGTGACAAAGTGGGATTTCTCTGGTTCCCAAGATGTTCCATGCTGACGCAATAACTGAGCAAAGCCATGTGCAGGGCCTGCCCAGGGCTGGGGGCAGCCTGGCCACTCAGTGCTGTCCCAGGCCTACGAGATCACCACCACGGGGACCTGGGTGTGCCAAACCATGGCTACCATCCCATGGCACCAGGAAGCCACTCTGCTCTCCCTTGCTTGCTGCAAGCCACTGTGCCATCTCAGACTGAGCCTACAACACAAGCTCAAGCTCTCATCATCTTTACATTGGATATGGCAGTAGATTAAACAATGAAAAAGTAAGACCAATTTTTTGACTTATTATTCACACTGAATAATAAATTGACACACAATACCTTTATTTTTGCAAGACCCTGTTCTGTCAAATGAAATGGGAGCAGATAAAATAACTTTGTTTAAATTTGCACTGCTTTTTTTTTTAAAGTCTTAAAGTCTGCATTCAAGCATTGCCATTGATGATCCAGCATTGCCACTGATGATCCAGCTGAACACTTTTTAATATCTTATGACAAAAGCTTTTCAGCTTGCTTTTAAAAAATGAAACTCTGGTTTAATATAAGAAGCCTGTAAAATTGCCAACTATAAAAGAAATCATACTCTCTCTTTATTTTTTAAAATTATTTTAAATGCTTCTGAATTCCCAACATACATATTGAGATCCAAGGTTATGATCTAAGAGAAAAGATATGTTCATTTAATTAAAGTAGCCTTTTACATTTTTTTAAAAGTTACTTTTGAAACATTCATATTGCCATTTATGAGCTTTGGGAGTACCAAAGGCTCTGGGGAGTGCTAATGACATACAGATAGCCATGTGTTGCTCTCACCTCTGCTGTTTCCCTGGGACTGATTCTTCACTGCTTGTGCCATGTGCAAAGTAATAATAACCTATGTCTGTTTTATGAAGCTTTTCAATCTTTGATTGCAAAGCACGTAATGTTACATTGCAGATAGGAAATGGAGGCACAAAAGATGAGCTGATTCATTCTGTGGGTCAAACTGCAGGCTAGTGGCAAAGCTTGGCTTGAACAGTACCCTCCCAAGTGACCTGCACTGGATGTGAAAGGCTACCATCTGAAATTACTGACTCCTCCACAACCCATTGCTACTGCAAATGCCAAGGATGGAGAAACATGTTCATTGAGTTCAGTGATTTATACTACATCAAAAACAAAGCCACTCCCAGTACATAATCACCATAATTAAAAGAGAGAAATAAGAGATCAATCTGTATTTAGTAAGAGATCAGATTGGCAGTTTCTTCTCAGCTTCAAAGAGACAAGGGTCTTCAGAGCAATGCTCTGGTCACTCTTAGGGCACTGTAAAAATGCAGCCACAGCATGCCAGCCAGCCATCCAGCCCCATCAGCACTGAGTGCTCTTCCCTGGAATTCCATTTTATACCTACTACGTTGTCAGAGTAAAGGGAAAGCTAAATACAAAATCCTAAAATGCACAACAAGATGAAGAAATCCATACAAAGGGATCTCTGGCTCTCACCAGACAAATGGGCAAAATAGTTTGATTTTCTTCTCTGCCTCAAAAGATAAACCATGCTGACCTCCCTCAGAGTCACAGATGTACTTACGAGGTCTAGCTCCGTGCCTAATTGCCAGAATGCTGCCTATGATGGAGCCTATTTTTAAATAACTTCCCTTCCATCTTTGAAATCAAAGAGGGAGTATGTGATGTAAAGAACAGCCTAGGTTCAGATAAAGTTTTAAAACTTAAAGGAAGGAAGTAAAGCACAAGGAAAGGAAGAGAAGGATGGCCTAGCAGCCAAGATAAGGCTCATAAATTCCCCAGGCTTAAGGGCAGAGGAGTTGCCAGTGTCATTCTTGCTCCTACTCTGGGTCACTAAATTTTGCCCTGTCAGGCTGCATTGAACTAAGACTGACTGTGGTATAACTGGGATCGATCCCCATTTCTTTTTGTCTCAGCCTCAGCAAAAAACTAGCCAAATCCTCATTGCATTGAAAGAAAATTTTCAGGAATGGGGGTGGAAATACAGTGAAAGTTAACAAAAAAGCTTTCGCTGGAACTGTCTGGGATGAGAAACACATCAGGGTCAAAGCTGGAGGATCAAAGGTTATGTCAATGGTGTCTTGTTCACTAGAGGCTTGACCCACACAGTGGTGTGACAGCTGGTGACAGCTGGAGCAAACACGTGCTCCCTACCAGTGCAGGGAGAGCAGCACACCTGGGCCATGCAGGCACCCCATGCAGGCTCCCCATGCAGGGGGACCAAGGCATAGGCTGTGGGCAGTGTGTGCACAACCACAGGCACAGAGCTGCCTTTGCTCCTCGCACCTGAACTGCATTGCCACTCCCAGGAATTGTCACTCCTCCAAAAACACTGGGTTTGTAGCACAATTATCTTTTTGTCCCTTGGGCACCCCAAATTTCACATCATCAGATGCCAGTTCTTTTTGTGCTTTCATGCTCTGCTAAGACACAGTGCTGGGAAGAAAAAGCAAAACCAAGGCAGATTTCCTCAACCCATTATTCCTCTCTGTAACTATTACTGTTGCAACAGCTTGCAGGGAAAAAGCAAGGAATATATCAGATGGAGGCCGAACACATCAAGGTTAGACTGAAAAGTCAGACACCCTTTGACTATAAACTGGTTTGCTTTCTCTCTACAGGCTATCTCCTTCTATTCTAAATACAGCACCTGGTGCAAGCCTGGCGTGCAGATGGCCCTGCCACGGTGCACACAGTATGCAGCCCTCCCAATCTGGCAGGCAGCTGTTTCACTTTCTTTTTGCCAGGCAGCCAGTTCAGGATTGTTTTTACTTTTCTTTCCCCTTCTCTTCTCCCTCTGTACTCAGCCTTACCCTCTGCAATGTAAATTGGAAGAGCAGATGTATAATCTGGGAAATTTTCCACATCCATCTTTTAAATAGGAAGGTGGATAACCTAACTCAGCTCTTTAAGGCCCCATTTCGGAAAAAGCACTTTAGGCACATGCTTAAGTCCTGTTGATTTAGGAAAGGCAAAAAAGGCTGGTGATTTCATAGGTCTTAAACACATGCTTATGTGTCCTTCCTGAAGAGCAGTATGCACCTGAACAGT
This sequence comes from Illadopsis cleaveri, assembly GCA_013399915.1. Lineage (NCBI taxonomy): Eukaryota > Metazoa > Chordata > Aves > Passeriformes > Timaliidae > Illadopsis > Illadopsis cleaveri. The sequence goes on from VXBB01022695.1 coordinate 660,544, forward strand.
GGCCCAATTATGCCAGTGCAGAAGGCACAAAAACAAGTGTTCACTGTGAAATACACAAGCTGAGTAATGTCCTAGTTTAGCTCTTTACAATGGTAACGGCTTCATTGATTTTTTTGAGGTCAAAGAAATGTAATGACTCCAGAGTCTCGTTAGTTTTGAGGAGCTCAAAGTCAAAAGAAAGTGCTTAAATCCTGGTCACTCCCAAATCCTTCAAACCTCTCCTATGCCAATAAACTCTTGCCACCCTGATCTCTCAATAAAACTTTGACAGCATTACTGGACCAGGCAGATTCAGGTTTTAGGAAGGAGAAAATGAAAGCAGCTAAGAATTCCTCAGTGGGGATGCTTTCCACCAGATGCTGCAATACCACAGAGATTTGTGGTACGGCACAGACAGTTTCACTGGCCCGTCACCCGGACCTGGAAATACGAGCAGCAAACTGGCGTGAGCCGCTCCCTGGGAGGACTGAGTGACCTGCATGCAAAGCAGTGGTTGTCTTCTCCCACGTGTATTTTTTCACTTTGTTTTCAATGCCTACAGCCTTGCAATCTGCCCCCCAGCAAAGCCGTTCTCATTGTTCCTCTGCATTAACAGAGGAGGAGAGCCTTTTTCTCTGGGGGACACCCTGAGAGGCTAGGCTCACCTTTCTGCCCCCAGCTATCTGTGCTCACAGCCTCTCATCCTGTTATCAATGACTAAGAGCACCTTGCAGGCTGCCCTGTCTGGAAACATGTTTCAGTGCCCCACTGTGAATGGAAGGTGGGGAAACTGCCCCAGCCCAAGGCCCTTTCACCGTGTCTCCCACAGCCCCTCGCTGGCTGTCTCTTTTGGTGTGCTGCCCACTGAGCTCCAAGGCCCAGGCTCTGGTGGCACAGTGTGAGCCTCTCATCTGCTCCAGCTGCTCTTACTGAAACAGGCAGAAATCTCACCTGGGTATTCCTGACGTTGGCCTCCCCACATGCCTGGCAAACAAAGCAAAGAAGTGAAGCAGAGCTGGCTCCTGAGAAGCAGAGCTAGCTCTGGGCAATCACCGCTGCCATTTTCAGGGTCCTCTCCCCAGGGAAGCAGACTTCCAGCTTTCATGAGTGTTGTACCACAGATCAACAAGGACAGAGATACAAATAAAGAGATTTGGCTTTTGTCAGAAACCTGTTGGCTCATGATTTCTGCTGAGAGGTTGTTGTGCAGGTTTCTATTTGACTTCTGCTTGTTTTATACTGTCTTTTAGGAAGATCTGAGGAGAGCAGAGAGCCAAGGCTCTCCTGCAGAGCCCTGATGCAATGAACGCATGTATCAATAGGCACAAGTCAAACCAAGGTAGGAAGAAGAAATTTGGCTGGAGAAATTAGTTCAGAGGCAGTTTTACTTTGTTTTTTTCCCTTAATCACTGTCTGTGGCAGATGATTAGAGATCAGCTTTCACTGCAGCTGCCTATACTGTACTTGACCTATGCAGTAAGAATTTGGTCCCCAAGCCTGGAAGTCAGGCACCCTTGCCTAGCTCTGATTTCTCTTAAACAATTTTAATTAAACAAGGAAAGAAAAAAAGTGAACTGACAGTTATGAATAATGAAGTGAAAACGGGTTATGAATACAATAAGAACTAATTAAACAGTGAGGGTAGGAACATGCTGATTTTTTTTGTCAGACTTTTAAATGAAATACATGTGCGTTAAGAAGGGATTCAAATCTGCTACACACACTTTCCTTTACAGCACAACTCATGACAGCTGTTAGTCACATCACTTAATGCACTACTGCATCAGGCTTCAGACACCAGTGAACTGGGCAGGACAGGAACTTGAGTGGGAAACCATAGGAAATGATGCTGGAGAAGTACGTTTTACCTTCTGTTAGAGATGTGCTTGCACACATGTACACTGAACCTGTGGTACAGCAAGTACCACAAAGCCAAATCATTCCCAAATGCTAAGATGCTTCAGCCTGTTCTAATAAAAATATCCATATTTCCCTAGCATGTTACTACTGAAGATGTGCAAATAACAATAGCAATACATTGCACCGCAACAAAAATGAAATCACCGGCAAGGGACCATCCCACAGACCACCTGCAGATTATATATCATTTCTTTTCAGAAAAGTTGGAGCGGAGGGGAAAGGGGATTTTTTTATTCCACAGAAACTGATGGCAGCAAGCTGAAAATGATACAGGCAATATTCATTCCTCATTCCCAAAGGGAGGAGCAAGGGCCAGTTCAGAAAATTAAAAGGCTTTACTGAAGATTTTCCTGGAAGAATTCCTCCACAGGCTCCTTAGTGCTGGTTTTGAGGCAAAGAACAGTAGGAGCACTGAAAGAAGTGACCAAGACAGTAGCTGACCAAATAGCCTCTGCCTCCCCTTGCCCAGCACTGTGAATTCTATCCTGTGTGGATCTGCATTCATAGATTCCCACTCACATGTACATGGATAGCTAAGCATTTCCCAGATATTACTGAGGACTGGCTGCCTGCCGCCAAGCTTGAGACTGACTCCAGACTTCCCAGATTCTTCAAAGCATCCCTCCAATTCCCTCACCCTGTGCTTGCTGCTTGTCCACACTGTGTTTAGGTTTATCACCTCCAGCAGAAAACACCATTGAGCTAGAAGGTCTGGTACCACCCAAAAAACCCATCTTTTTCCAGTTGTCTTATGGAGCGGATGGTGTGATGTGGTTGCTGTGGAGACTGTCAGAGGCACAGCATTATATCTGAGAACAAATCACTTCATACATTCCTTGCTTCTTACACATTTCCCTAAATAAGCGCCAAGAGCATGGAGGCAGAGGTAGGGGGATCTGTGCCCTGAGCCACCACGGTCAGAGCAGTGGGCTACACCTGATCCTTGTGAGCCTGTGCTCCAGTCTTCTCCCCATACCTTTGCTCAGAGTGACTCATATCCAAGAAGAAACCTTGGAAGGCCGTTTGAAAAACCTGCATTCAGAGTGCCACAAAATAATTTGGCCCATCTATGCAAAAAATGTCTTTCTTCAAAATGGAAGGGCTGTATTTTCATGGAGCTCACTTGCGCACAGAAAGTCTCATTTATGAATCTACTAAATGCAGTGAAAATGTGCCCTTTTTGTGAATAAAGCTCCAACTGTCTGCTAACAGTGCTAACACACTGACATCATTCTGCAAACATTTTCACGTAATACAGTCTCTGACAAGCTTTGTTTCCACTCGGGTCAAATTACTTGGAAAAATCACACTTTTCCCATTAAAGAATCATTTTCTCTTTAAGAAGTCTCCAGTGTACTCCACCCCACCAAATTCCAGTTGGAGCTGGCTCACTTTTCTTGGCCTGGTCCAATGGCCAGAGCCCACACAGTTTTCAGTGCCAGGTCAGGTGGGAGCCAGGCAGATCCTCTCACTTCAAATATTAATCAAGATTGCTCAAGCAATTTCAACTCTGAACACAGTCCCCAGGCAACAGAGGTTAGACAGCTCAGCACCTTGGTGAACAAGTAATTTGTGGAGACTTACAAAGCAATACTTTTACTCCCTACACTTACCCAGAGATTTTAAGTCAGGTGAGTCTTGCATGAGGCTTATCTGAACAAGTAAAAGTATCCTAAGCTACCAAAGAAGGTCCATCTTTGCTGGTACACTCTTGATACTTCATATTTTCTAACAGCACAAGCCCAGTTCACGGAGACCAATTTGTGACACAAATAAACTGAGAGGAACAATTTTGCCTACAGTAGAAAATTGTCACAAAGATAAGTGGACTAGCAGTGGAGGCTTGATGAGTGCTTTGAAGACGAAGAGTGAAGCAGATTTGTTCCCATGTAAATTATCCACTGGCATATTTTCAGAAAGAGTGAAAGCTCTTTTTTGTGGCTGTGTGTTGAAATGCACACTAGGCTGCAAAATGGAGCTACAAGAACACATCAGCTTATTTCTGTATGTGTCTACTTGAAAGTAGCTGGAAATTCAGAGCTGGAAATCAAGTTCAATTCTCATTTTGACCAAGTCTGTCCAAATTTGGGCAAGGCAACTTAACCAAAAACATCTCTGCTCAAAAAAAAAATCTGTGGATAAGCAATTAGTCCTTGTACATTATTTTCTCTGCAGGAAAAAACTCAGTTTCAAGAATTCTGGCTTGATTACTTTTGGTGTGGCTAATGACCTCTGCATCACTTCCTCTATGAAACTTTCACTCTGACACCCTTATACTTGATTCACTTCCTGAATTACTGAATAATACTGAAGCCTTTTGTAAGTGAAAAGACAAAGCTCAAGCACCATACACATGCAAACTTGTGTCTTTCAAAAAGCTGTAAATGTGGACTCATCAGTCTCACAAAGATGTATTTTGCTCCTAGAAATAATTTGCTTCTATTAGCTGTTATAATCTGAGAGTTTTCTTTGGGTTTTTTTAACTCCAAAATACAATACATGTTTTCATAGGGCCTTTTCCAGCTTTAAAAGTTTATTTATTTTTATTACTCTTGTAAAAAGCAGGTTATTTTGTTATCCCCACTCTACAGATGGGAAAATGCAGCACAGATACTGCAAAGTGGTGATGCACTGCACTGATGGTGAGGCAGTCTCTATTCCTTTCTGCACATTATTTGTATTTGCATTGCTACTTGTATATAATTCTTCTAAATATCCCCTTGGGAAATAGGTATGTACTTTCTCTGTTTCTTTTTATGTTAACAATGTTCAGAAGTTAGAATGTGCTCCTTTACCTGAAAAAGTATTGTTATAGGGTTGCATCTATGCTAAGGTTGTTACTATGCTAAAACACGTTTTATTTCAATAAAATTTGTCTGTGAAGATGGATGCAATGGTTGCTGCACAGACACATAACTTGCTTCCCTTAAGAAAAAACAAGTCACATAGCAGGGATGAATAATACAGAAACTGCACAGAGGCACAGGAGAAAGAACTAGAACCATCCTTTATTTATTTTTAATGAAAAAATCAATACATTGTTTTAAATTATTTGGGTTACACAAAGGCAGGCAGGTGAGAAGAGAAGAAAGAGAGGTGGGAGAGAAGGAGGGAGGAAAGTGGGAAGGGAGAAAAGAGGGAAGGAGGAAGGGAAGGAGGGAATCATTTCATTAGCCAGCTGGCTTTCTAGGATCCACAGCAGAGATCTGAAGAGACCTGAGGAATGTGACTTTGCTGTGGTGTTAAATGACTTCCAGAACTGACCCTTTTCAAACAACTACAAGCATGGGCAGAGCAGGCGTGCAACTGCCAGCACACATCTATGGAAACAGGCCCTAAGAAGTCTATGTTTGTGGGGAAAAGATTAGGGAAAAGCTCCTTTGGGCTGTCTAGCTGACTTGTCATTGATGGGCATTTGATCCTGCATTTTCAGCCTATATCCAGGTTTTCACTGAATAATCACATTGCTTTACAGAAAATCACAGACATTCACATGGTGTTTTGCTAGCACACATTGGGATGTCTTTAGCTAAAGCAGCCCTGTTCAGACTGAGCAACTGCTTCAAGATTAAAATCCCCATGGATTCCATGCCCCTCAGTGCTATCATAAGCATTTATGTTCAGCACAGCAAGTCAGAAAAAAAAAACAACATATACACATAAAATGTAATGAATTAAGAGTCCTTCCTCTTTTGATGTAATGTGTCATCCACTTGTTTGGATCCTTTTGAGAGAAATTAACCACTCCTTAAAAGTGGGTATTTCTTTCAAATTTCTCTAAAGTGACTCTAAAAGGATAATTCAGGTTTAGAAATTTACATTATAGATGTCTATAACTTAATCAGAGTCTTAACAGAGGTAGTAAAGGTTGCGCTGATAATAACCTTTCTTGACTAAGCTGGGGAGATGTTAGCTAATGTCTTGAAGGTCCTGGCTCTTTAAGCTTACCCTCCGCATGCTTATCGTCCCCTGGCAGCAGTGAGTCCAGCTCAGAAACTCAGCAGTGTTTGCAGCAGCTTGTTTTTTTCCGAATGTTCTGCTCAGAGCACAGGGTCCAGGAACTGGGTGATACAGTGTCTGGGCTACCTGCAGCCTGACAGGGTCCACCCTCTTACAAGGATCCCCAAAACACCAGCCTAAAGGGACACTCACCCAACCCTCAGCTAAAACCCAGCTGTTCTGCAGTTTGGGACACCAAACTTCTGCCCAAATTGACAGGAGTGTGCTGGCACCATCAGGCTGGTGGTAACCAAGGGTAAAGACAGGTTCCTATCCAATGCAAAATAAATCCATATGCACTGTCACAGGAGGAAGGAATGAGTTTCCTGTCTTCACTAACTCGCAGCTGGACTGAAAAATTAAGCTCCCATCTGCCTTTCCTCCCCACTCCTCCTTGATGTGCTTGACATGGTTGTCTACCCCACCGTCTCTGGCTTGCGTTCCTTGCCCAAAGGCCAGATGGGCATTGGGGCACACAGCAGCAGCAGCGACTGGGATGGCTCCTCCTCCCTGCCTGCCAGAGCCCCATGGCAGGGAGAGAATCAGTGGCTAAAATAGCAGTCCTAGTCTGGGCCATTGTCTGAGCCTGTCCTTTGGCTGCTGGGCTTGGCAGCAGCCCTGCAGGGCCACACTTGCCAGTCACAGCACAAGTACCCTACCCTGCCCCAGAAATGCTTGGTTAGCTCAGTACCCTGCCAACTTTTGCTTTCAGACCCAGCTGCACCTTCCAGTAGAGACATGTACAGCACCCTTTGTGCTCGCATGTGACATGACCTACGGGTGCTCTTGTGTATCACCCTCCTTCTTATCTGGTGGTGTGGGTATCAAAAAACTTGTTCTTAGTCCTAAGCAAAATCTCCTGGCAATGCTCACAGGCTGGCTGGTGCATTTGGGTCACAGACATTTTTCACCTACACTGCCGCAGAACATACCACAAAGTCCCCTGGGATGTGTCAGGCTCAGGTGGTCCACTTCTAGTGAGGCTACACCCCAAATTCACTCAGTTCAGTCAGCCTCAATTGTACTGTGCTCAGGAATACAAGTCTTGCCTGTGTGCCCTCACTAGACACCAGAGTTAAAGGCATCCTCTCACCTCTCTACCACAACTCTTCCAATATTTTAAGAAGAAACAGAAATCCTTTCTCAGTAAAGAGCCCCAAAAAGGGGTGCAACATGATACAGTCCCATGTGAGAAGGATTTCCTGCCTGACATCTGAACATTGCTTAAGAATTACTTAGCCTATTTTTCCTTCTAGCATGTAACATGAAGTTTTCCATTTGTTACTACTTACAAACAAGTATCATGACTAATTTGACAAATAACTCCGGATTGAATACCTCTGCTGGATTTTTTCTTTAAAGACTACATCATTCTGGACTAGTTGTTGGAGTAGAAGAAACAACCTCCATGACAACACATAGAAAGGAGCTCTAAGTTCTCATTAGGAATTAAATAGATTTCTTCTATACCTGTATCATGGTTTAATCCTCACTGGCAACACAGCCACTTGCCCACTCGCCCCTGCTGGAATGGGGGAGATGTGAGAAGGATAAAAGTGAGAAAACCTGTGGGTTGAGATAAAGACAGTTTAATAAATAAAGCAAAAGCTGTGCAGACAAGCAAAGCCAAACAAGGAATTTATTCACTTCTTCCCATGGGCAGGCAGGTGTTCAGCCCTCTCCAGCAAAGCTGGGCCCCATCACATGTAACAGTGATTTGGGAAGACAAATGCTGTCACTCCAAACGTCCATCCCTTCCTCCTTCCTCCCACAGCTTTATCTGCTGAGACACCACATGGTCTGGAATATCCTTTGGTNCCATGGGCAGGCAGGTGTTCAGCCCTCTCCAGCAAAGCCGGGCCCCATCACATGTAACAGTGATTTGGGAAGACAAATGCTGTCACTCCAAACGTCCATCCCTTCCTCCTTCCTCCCACAGCTTTATCTGCTGAGACACCACATGGTCTGGAATATCCTTTGGTCAGCTGTCCCTGCAGTGTCCCCTCCCAAGTCCTTGTGCACCCCAACCTCCTCATTGTCACGGTGGGCTGAGGAGCACAAAAGGCCTTGACTATGCAAGTGCTGCTCAACAATAACCAAAATATCACTGCGTTATCAACACTCTTTCCAGGAAAAATTCAAAACCCTATACTAGCTACTATGAAGAAAATTAACTCTGTCCCAGCCAAAATCAGCACAGCCCGTGCCCCCAAATTTGGTTATATAAAGGGATGATATTTTGACCCCACAGACCACAGAGATCAGTGGGAATTCCAGTTGCCAAAGTGAAAATGTTGAGAATCAATCCAAGGTGAAAATTACCTTTTTCCAGGGGAATTATAAATTATCAATGGAAGAAAGCAAGCCTGAGATTTGTTTTTGAACAGAGACTTTCCTGAAGAAAATTCTCTTAATTTTCCTTTAACTATGCATATCAATAATGAATACAAGACTAGCAGTCTAGTCCCATGATACAGAATAAATTACTACCCACTGGATCATAAATCAAGTGTTTGCATAATTTGGCTATTTACAAATCAAGTCTCAGTCCAAAAACTGCTTTTTCCCAATGCAGTCATTGTAGTTAAGCGAATACTTGGAAAACACACAAGATCTCATCTATTTATCAGTTTCTTTTCAAACAGCTGTTCATATCTGTAGTAAAAGGGAAGATGCAAAATGTTCTTGGACTGTATTCAAAATATGAAAATTATCATAGTAACAGTGGGAACAACAAAAACCTCACGAAGGAGATCCAGCTTTTTTTTCACTGGCTCTCAGGACACAGATGCCATTGAAACAGAATCTCCCAGGAAGATGCTTTGGTAGCACAAAACCAGAGCACCTTTTTTTTCTGGCCAAGAGATTGCTGCATATGGAGCAGCCAGCACATTTGATGGCTCATGCTCAGCTCTGTCCTTACCTCCAAAAAACAGTCCTTCAAGTTGCTCTCCACTTCTGGAAGGGCACTAGTAACATATGCTCCTTCCCTCAAATGCTAGTTTAGTGAAGGGTTTTGCAGCTAGAAAAAAGTGTGCTGAGGGATTTATGGAAAGCTGGGCCAGGACTTACTCCAAAGCCAGCACTGACCCCAACTCCCCGAAATGTACCTGTCAGAGGACAGGGGGTGACTCTGGAGAGTTTCTATCTTTCTTACACTCAGCACAGGAGCGTCACTCTGCTCAGATAACCAGTTATGGGTCAGAGTCTGCTCAAAGTGGGCATGCACCCCACAGCCAGAGTGTTGCAGTATGCTGCTTTTCCACTCATGTAAATGGCAGGGTAAGGACCGAAGCAAAGAGTCAGCTTGCTTGGAAGCCATGCCTCCAACCTCATTCCAAACAGATATGTAGAACCATAATATTGTACTTAGAAATACATTTGAGTTTCCGTGGTCATTTTTAGATGCAATAAACTAATGAGAGCCATGAAAGCTGGAATAGGCCACTGTTCTCATTTCCAAGATAAACATCTTAAAATACATTATGAACAAAATAAAGCAGACCAAGCTGCTAGTAAGGTTTCCAAGTGTAGGTGGCTTGTTTTGAAGTTCCATTAATGTTTTTAAATTTGTTTTGGTGCCAGCCTGCAAAGCAAAAATATTCCAAGAGATAACATAAAGGTACATGGTCAAAGGAAGAATAAACCCATTATTCATCCACTGCAAGGCATTTGGCTACAATGAAGTAAGAGATGGAGAATGGAAAGTTGTTGACGTGTCCGGAAGATGGAGATTATTTTGTGGAGCTTAGCACAAAGTTTAGTGCTATCTATAAAAAAAAAAAAAGAGAAAAGATTGCTGGGTTGTGGGAGAAGGAAACCAGCTACCCAGAAGACAGAGGAAGCCCCAGTCACAGCAAAGTCATCCTGGATTAATTCATCCAAGTTAACCAGTGTGCAGCCATGCCCTTGGGCAGGATACACAAGATATTTACTTCTCACACCTGCAAACCTCTTTCCTTCTCCTCTGGAATAACCATAGAACCCCCAGTAAAAAAAGAACACCTACACCTATAAGATACTAGAGAATGAGAATATTCTAATTTTTTTTTAATTACTGGCAGGTAATCTTCAACTTCAGAGCAGCCTAGGAAGTGACCCACAACTTGCACTAACATCAGCAATACATTCAAATCTAACTGAGGCAGAAAAAGAACTGCAAAGCTAAGGCTCAAAATGAAACACGTGAACAGGTTATAGGAGTCCCATTCAGAAACATTTAGCATCACAAGGCTCCTGGGAAAAGAGCAGCTGCTAGTGCTTGAATAGTAGAGCTACTATTTGCAACTCTTACATCTCAGTTTTTCTATAATTTTATTTTATTTTAAGAATAAAGAATTAATCTGCTTAATAAGGAATTTAAATCCAGGATTGCTGGATTATTGACTTATATTTTATAAGCTTTCACAGAAATAAAGCGAAAGGAATGTCCAGCTCTTTGGAATCTAATGAGGGCAAAAACTTAAAAAGGGGGGAAATTCAAATTTTTTTGAATGACTGTATCTTGCTTTTCCTAATTTTTATATATATCAATAAATATAATATGCATATTAAAAATTACATATATGTATGATTTGTCTATAGCTAAATCAGCATACTTTATAGCAACATTTAAGAAAGGACTTGCATTCATTAAACTTCTTTCTAATTTTATTGTTATTAAAAGCCACGTTCAATAATTGTGTCTGTCCTGCACAGGTGTCTCACTGCAAAGCACACTTCATCCTTGTGGCTCGCATGTATGGTACTAGACACAACAAACTAACAAATTAAATAATAGATAATGAGATTTGTCCAAATCTGATTTTGCTGTCCTTTTTTTGATACTGCTGATCTCCAATAGCAGCTCCAGCAGAACAGCACTACAACTGAAGGTCTGCAGGTGAGAATGTACTCTCAGTGTTTTCTGGGAAAGCACATCTCCAGGCCCTCCAGGGGTGTTAGCTGGCTCTTCCTGCCTGCTGGCAACAACTGGATGGCCAAAGGAATCCCTCCACCCACAGGTACTGCAGGGAATACCTGGAGGAAAACAAAAGGAGGGTTCAAGAAAGGGTGTGAGGGTCTGACACTTAATCATGAAATGAGTCTGTGGAAACTTTTCTGACGATAACAAGTCTCAAGCTTTAGCCAGCTACAATGAAGATGAAGGCTCCCTGGCTGAAGGCCTGTGCTCTTAGGGAAGCAAAGAGTGTTCCAGTGCAGCTACATAGCCTCCCACGAGGTGTACTACACCACTGATCCCAACACGGCAGCTCTCCACAGACTCTCCTGCTCCAAAATGCAGTTCCAGAAGATTGTTTTCAGCTGTGCCCTAACAATGATCTGACACATCTAAAAACACTGAGCATCAGATGTTAGAAAAAGTTCTAATTTTTGAAATAGTTACTGATTAACACAGTGTTGATGAATAAAACTGTTATGTTAACACAACATTTGGCCCGTATCTGACTCATTAGGCCATTAGCCCTCACCTGTGTGTCAGGACCGTGCAGTGGATCAAGCCCCAATCCACCCAGTTTTCCATGGCTTTGGAGCTGTAGTGCTGGATCCTGCAAGCAGGACCACAGGTATTGTCAAATGATGCTTTTCTGCTGAACCTTTACTGCCCGAGTCATTTCACCATTCTGAGAAGCAGGTCTAAGAGGCTTGTTTTACAGATGTAGTGGAAAGGACAGCAGTAGGAGATGGGACAGCACGATTTTCACAGGTTGCTGTTCCGGAGCTGAGAAAGCATGAAAGGGTCCAAAAGTGGCACTTAAGATTTAGAGTAATCCCTCTGCTCTCCAGTGCCCTGAATGGATCTGCATTTGTTTGTCCAGCATGCCTTCTAAATGGGTATCTGAATTAATTATACAGTTATATTATTACAATAGTAATATTGATGTTAAAATGATCAGTGAATGTTAATTTCCAGGAACATTTTTTGAGGTGGATCAGTTTCTGACTTCCAGTGCATTGTGCTATAAGTCCCAATACCTAGCTGAGTTACTGTTGGTTTACACCAGCTAGCAGAGCAGATTTTGGTCTGGATATAGCCTGATGAGTGGTAATCACATCCTTCTGCTCCCATACCACAGGCCTCATCACTCCAGGTAAGGAAAATTTTCATTCATTTTGATTAATGTACAATTCTTGTTCAGCACGAATTTAGACCATGCAATGCTGAGAAAGTTCTAACCTGACCTTTCAAACGCACCTGGGGGAGGCCTTTTGGAGAGGAGTAATTTATTTTATCTGTAGTCACCACAATTCTAATTTTGTGGAAATTCTGTGTCCTCTCACATACAGCTGAACAGAAAATAAGAACTGGAAAAATGAGGTTTTAGAGGTATTTGCCCTAGAAATAGTTCAGCATTTCAAGTTCCCTACTTGAATAGTTTATATCTGCCATGCATGTGTATTTTAGCATGCAGAGAATTATATTTCAAACCTCAACCGCAAATTTATCTCCAGTAATCATCAATCTTTGGTAAACTCAAATCTGAACTTCTATCTCATTAAAAAAAGCTGAACTCAGGCGGGGTTTTGCCTGGTTTTATGTTTCATTGTAAAAACATTGCATGCCCATACTCAGAAGTACTCAGTGAACCAGCCTTTAGCAGGCAAGGCTTTTTTCTAGTGGTTAGGGAAATAAGGTTCTGCTCAACAGGGATGACAGCTCCACTGGTTTCTTTCCTTCTTTAAAATACTTAGCTTAGAAAACATAAAGACTATCAATATTTATTGTCAAAAATAGAACTTTTTACTTATCCTAACATCTGAAGATACTGCAGTTTCTAAACTGATACTTTGCTTACAGGTTTTCTCCATCATTTTCTAGATCTCATTTCCAGCTAATAGGCAGGATTTGAGTGCTTGTCTCCACAGATCTGCATCTGATATCTCTGGGTGGATACAGCAAAGTCTCTGCAGCATAACTGCATTTTCAAATTTCTCTCAGGGTCAGGGTCTTACTATTTGCCTCTGTTACCCTCAGATTCTTCCTAATAAAAATTGCCAGGAATATACTCTGGTACAAATTAGAACATTAACACCCTCCCAAGCTATGGATACTTGATTTTTCTCACTTCTGCACAAGAAATAACATTTTGTTTAGTTGGTTTGCATGCAAAAGCTGGTATTTTAAAATTACTATTATTATTGTTATTTGAAAGGCCAAAGGAGAGAATTTTCAAAATATTTTAGGATGTTAGGACATGTATTTTCTTCAATTAATCCAGTTAATTCAGATTGGTGAAAGATGTTTAAACCAAAGCAGAATATTTGATGAGCTTTGGAATCACTATCAAAAGTGTGTCCCGCTTCAGTACTAGGTTAGAAGCAAGTTAGAGTAGCAAAATCTGCCTTTGCATTTCAAACACACCCAAAGGTATTCAGACCATACCACTGAAAAAGCAGAAGGATCTATGAAGAGTAAGGCTACATCCTGTGCCTTATATGCGTTTTTATAATGTTGCCCATAAGGGAGAAGAAAAAAAGAAAAAAGATTTTTTTAAGCCTTCTTATGCTCGTTAATGTGTATTTTCAGTGATACAACAGTAGAATTTCTTTTCAGCAAAGAGAATAACACTGTCATCTACCTTCTGAATCTGAAGAAGAGAGAGAACTAGCTCTTCTCTGTCACGGTGTCAGTGTCTCTGCCTTGGCCAGCCCTGGCACCACGGCAGAAAGGGGTATGGCTTGGTAGCTGAATGAACCTTGCCGATCCTGTGAGTTCTGGTTTGCCCGCTGGAGTGAAGCGAGGACAGCAGGAAAGAAGGAGGCAGTCTACTCAGGTATTCATCTCCCAGTGGGGACAACCTCAGCTCAGCGTGTCTGCCTGAGCACAGACCCCTCAGCAGAAGAAGCCCTTGTCAGAAAAAGAAAGAAGCACCCAAATGCAACATCTTTTATTGGGGGGAGGACCCAGGGGATGGGTTTACCTGAGGACAAATCAGGGATCATGTGGGTATGGCTCTGCAGGTAAATGACACATGTTATAACAAATCAATAACTCAGGCGGGGAGGCAGCCAAAGTCTTGTCCAATCACTCGAGGCCCTCACTGGAACTTTCTAGATTTTTGGGAGAGGCCCCAAAATTATAGACAAGACTGAGGAGCTGTATAACTTATGATTGACATGTAACTAGGGTTGGGGTAAAACCAAGAAGGGTTAAACATGGGTGCCATGGGACAAACCATTACAGCTTATAAAAACCAATATAAACCAAGGAACAAATACATATATAAAACTGATAAAACCAAAACCACACCACTACACTTTTCTGAAGAGTTTTCCTTAAGAATAATTATGCAAGACTAAGCTGTCATGCAGGATTGACTTTTGCAGCGCTTTCTAACCTGTGGTATAATTATACCCCATCTGTATCACAGGCCAGTCCATAGAACACAGAAAATTTAGTTCTAAATAAGGGCATGATTCAATTAGCTACAAGTTATCAGTGTGCCGTTAATGCCAATGCTGTAAACCTGACATCCCAGAAAAAGAAACTTTAGTCCTGTTCAGGTCTAAAGGTGCTTTCTGGGGCTTGTTTGCTGACTGGTCCCTGAGGCTGTGGTACACAACTTTTACTCATGAAGAGCAAGATGCCATTCATGGAGTATCTGAACCATTGGCCCAGTAATAAGTTTGCTTTGAAAATACTATGTTTTAACAATTATAAAGATTTAATTCTCTAACATTTTAGTTGGGCTCTAGCTACAGCTTTGGTAAATTGATTATTGTTATTGTTCTGCTCATTGTACTGGGCCTGTGTAGCTGTGAACTGATGCACAGAGGACACTTCCCTCTACACTTTACTGTTAAAATTAGAAAATTGTGGGCAATGTCAACATAAAGATGTATTAATTACCTCTCCCCAAAAAGTGTAAAATGCCTTATACTATGATAGTCCAACTTAAAAGTAGGGGATTTAACAAGAGAACACCAATCTACCAAGGCAATTCTTATCTGTTCTGTTACTTACATCGACATTTATTTCCTTTCCTGTTGCCTTAAGAAAACCACTCTTCTCCAAAGCACGTGTGCTCCAAAAAAACCCCAAACTCTCACTGCAATGGAGAAGTAGCAGTCAGAAAAACACTATAGACTAGATTTGTGGTTTTTCATCATTAGTGGGAATGATGAATGGGACCAAGAAGTCCCATATGAATTAGATGGCCTAAGTGGTCTCTCCAGTGTTCTGCCCACCAGCTCATAAATATGCAACCCAGTTGCCCTAGTGCAGTGATCCAGTGTTAAGAGATGGGCCTTATTTATTCCCATTGAGGCCTGGGTTGTGTTAGAAAAGAGAACAGCAATGTTCAGGTTCTTCACTCAGATCACTGATAATGCTTTATCACTCTGAGTGGTGGCATAGTAGCCCAGTTTCTTGAGAGCAGAAAACTCAGGGTGCTCCAGTTCCGCAGAGGGGGTCTGAGCTCCTTTATACTGACATCTTGGATAAGGCATCTGGATGGTTCCACAGCTGCTCCACAGGTAGCACCAAGCTGCCACCTCAGAAGGCAAAGAATAAAAAGGAAATCTGGCTGATATTTCAATTTCATCAGACTTTGATAGCACTGATCCTGGATAAAAAATAAATCTATGCTTCACAGCCCTTCATAACAAGACAACAGAAATTTCATGACCTCCTGAAAACAACTAATTTTCCATGTTGTACATACCCAGAGCACATGGAAATTTTGTGACAGTAGTGGATGTCTGACTCCACTGACTCCAACTGACTCATCGAGCGGCTGAGATTCTGCGCTCAACTTCTGAAGTTCCTATAGTTCCTAAAGCTTCCAATGTGTAAAAGTTTCACCATTTTCTAGAGCTTTAGGACAAACTTGCCTTCTATTTAATTTTAAATTTCTGGCTTTTAGACCATTTACCAAAGAAAAATATTTGAAACTTGTGTGGCTGATAATAGTCTTTGGCTCGGGTTTTTGGCCATTGTTACTGACTTCCGGGTCTGACTGCTGAAATCTGGTTTGAGAGGAGGAAAGAAAAGAGGAGACAAAACAGGGCAAAAAGCCTGGCAGGCATAAATTTTGCTTTCCAGAATGTCTGTGCTTGCAATCAGCAGCCTAAAAAGTTCTGCTATGATCATCAAGAGATGATGTCTATCAATCAGTCTTTAAACACTGCCCATTAGGTTCTCTTGTTGAGGATGTAACTGAATCTACAATTCCCTGAAGGCTGTTTTCAGTCCATTTTACAGCCAAAGGAGAAATAAGGGAAGTTCTTTTGCTTTCCAATACATTAAATAGTGTGGATCAAAGAGATTAGTATCATGTCCTAAAAAGTTATTTTTCAGAGCTATAATAGAATCTATACTGCTACTTTTTTCCCCCTCATAGAATAGTTTAAGACATAAATCAAGTTACATAGTATTGATTCTAGAATATATTTGCAGATGTCACCCCTTAGCATAAAGACTCAATTTCTAAGTGTTTTATTTTCTGGTACTATAGGATTTTATACATTCATGCAAAATGCATTATATTATTCTCTGAGTTTAGATTTTTTCCAGATGACAGGTGTTACTTTTATGATGCCCTGAATGGAATGACAGAATAAACTGCCCTGATTTATACTCCATTACAACCAGTGATACTGCTGTCATGACTGCTGCTCTTTCTCATTTCACAACGTCATACACTGCCTTGCCTAGCAATGAAATAAGTTGCAGCATTCCCAAATGCCAACAACACAAGTTGATTCCCATCATGTGTCTTGCTCCTTCACCCTGGGAACTTTTCCATTTCAGACCTCGGTCTATAGCTCCTCTTACGGATGGTTTCCATTCCGTAGCCTTATCTGGGGTATACACGGTATCTCATTCTTCATTTTAGATGTACTGTTTGGAGACAAGCACCAAAACAATAAATCATGGGGCTAGGTTATTTTTAGGCCACATTTCCGAATCAACATTGAGACTTTTTCTGAAGAACCTGCACAAGGAACTTATTGTGTGCATACACAAATAAATGACACAATTCAATGGTTTAATACTATCTGCCAAGTTAAACTACTGCAGAGCAGCTGTGTACATTTAAAATGATCCCTGGCACTTCTGAAGAGTTCATAAATCAGCAACAACATACTTTCTTCCAATTAAGAGAGTTAAAGGAAAAAAATCAGAAATTAATGTGTCTAGGATATAAATGACATCTCTATACACTTGTGAATGTGAATCTGAAGAAAAGAAAAGAAGAAAGCACTGCTCTTACATTACTAGGATTATAATAATTTTAAAATGCCCATTTTTGCAAGTGTTTATGTTGTTGTCAGAAGCATTATTTCAAAAAGGCTTGCTTGAAGCTAGCCGGTGATATTAACCCAAATCTGTTGAAGAAATGAACGACAGTCATCAGCCAAGCCACAGAAGTACTACACCAATGCCTCAAACTGCGCCTCCTTCCAGTAAGAGTAACGCAAGAAATACACCCTGTATGGGCAGTCACAAGTCATCTTTTAGAACTCACTCTGAAAACAATTACTAAAATATTACTTATTGCTCTATAGAATCACATTTTCTAGTTCCACTATCTAAACTTTCCTGACACTCTGCTGCCATCATTTGAATGTCCAAAGGGTTTTGAGGGGAAGCCATATGAGGAGCGGCTGAGGTTACTTGCTGTGTTCAGCCTGGAGAAGGCTGAGGGGAGACCTCACTGCAGTTACAACTTTCTCGTGAGGGGAAGAGGAGGGGCAGGCACTGATCTCTTCTCTGTGGTGCCCTCTGATAAGCCCTGAGGGAATGGCCTGAAGTTTTGTCAGCGGAGATTTCGGTTGGATATCAGGAAAAGGTTCTTCATCCAGAGGGTGTTTTGGCACCCAAAACAGATCCCAGGGACGAGGTCACAGCACCAGCCTGACAGATTTCAAGAAGCATTTGGACAAGGTTCTTGGGGTACACGTTGTGACTCTTCGGGCTGTCTTGTGCAGGGCCAGGAGATGGATTCAATGACCCTTGCGAGTCCCTTCCAACTCAGGATACTCTGTGATCCTGTGGTCAACAGCAACCACCACACAATTGCCCAGTGACTGCCTTTGGCTCTTGAGTTCTGCCATGGCAAACACTGTAGAAATGCAAAGACAGTAACAAGCATCACTGAGTCTTTATCACGTATGGCATGTAGGAGAAGAGAATACAGGTGACCTCACCCCTGATGAGTAGGAGCTATGTTAATTAACCAGTACAGCCTTGCCCCTAATGAGTAACAGCTATATCCAATAAGGATGAGTGAGATAAAAGAGGGGGTTAGCTGATAAGGGGAGGATTATCATGGAGGAGGAACATTGAGGAGTATGAGGGAGAGAATCATGAAGCAGGATGCTGAGGAGAGAAAATCACTGCTCAGAGGTCAGTCTGGGTCTGCAGTTAGAGCCTGTTGTTGGAACCTGCAGTCATAATCTAGCCAGGTAAAAGCCTGCATTCAGAGTCTGCAAACTAATACATGCAGCCATAGTTTAGCAGGAAATCCCCAACAGTCAAAGGCTGCAAGGGAAACCTACAGGAGGAGCTTGCTGTGGCCAGAGTAGTGAATAGTTGGAGTTAAGATGACTAAGCAGTGAAGAGGAATAAGCCAGAATTCTTCTTATGCTATGTTTAACAAGAAGTCTATGCCTTGGCTCATTTTTACCCTCTAATAAGAGGGCTGCTGCAACAATGGCAGATTTCAGGAAGCATTGGAGAAGGTTCTAAACCTCTTCTATTTGCACTTCTTGCCATCTCACCACGTTCCTGTGTCTCTTCATAGCAGTTACTTAGTCTCTTACTGTAGCTGGATCTTCTTCCCAAACACGTTTGACATATTTTATCTCTGTGACTACATGCATAAAAAATATGTTTACTTCTAGTTTAGACCTCACTAAAGGAGGCAGAAGGAAGAATAAGTGCATTAATAAAAATATTTTAAAAATTAAATAAAAACCATCCCCAAAACAACAATGTTGTGCAGAAACCAACACCCATCTGACCAAGTCACCTCCCCTTCTTCCCCAGCAGATTGTTCAGGTATATTCCAGGTAACTCCATTCAAAGCAACCTTGCTGTCCCCCTTTCTTCACTGAATGGTGTCAGCAACAAGCCTCCCACTGCTACACTGCTGCAGGACACACAGCTCTTGCACAGATGCAATTTGAGGAATGTGCAGGTTGGAAGGGAACTCAGGCATTCACCTAGAATATCTTCCTAAAAGGTTTTTAGAGGAGGTAGTCAACTCCTTGTCCAACCAGGTTTTCAATATCTCCAAAGACAAGGATTGTACAGCCTGCTCCCGGGTCTGACAACTCCATATACTGAGTTGGGATTTTCTGTTTTCCAGTGTGTGTCTGTTGCCCTTCTGCTCTGCACACCCAAGAAGAGGACTCTATCTTCTTTATACCTTCCTGTTAGGAAGTGATTCCCAGCAGTGGGCATCACAGAAATGAATTTCATTATTACAGTTCATTTACTCAAAATCTAGTATTTCCATTTAAATACTTCCTAGGATTCATAATTGGTTTTCTCCACACTCCCGAGAAAGGATATCTCCTTTCACTCTGTGCTCTGGTAGAATGGACAATTGATGTATGCCTAATTGCCAGTGTGTCTGGAGCAGGCCTGAATCTGCTTCCTGTTAACTAAACCATCATTGCACATTTGAAACACAGAATCAATGTTAAAGTGTGTCCTCTTGTTTTAAGCTTATAGCAATGCAGGCCATTTTTGTGGTAAACCAAGCATGGAATGGATAAGATTTGGAGGACTGGAAGACAAGTCTGGGTCAATGCTGCTGCATATTGCCATAATGATTCATTACAACATTTGGCTGTAACTCTTTAACTAGTGCATAAAAATTTCAGCATAGTATGATGCTAGTTTAATAAGAAATAGAAGACTGGCTTTAATACAGATTTGTAAAAGGTTTTGCAAAAATGCTGTGTCACTTGATTCTTTCATGGCATTATTTCCTGTGCCAGCCGTCTCTGGTGACAACAATATGTTTGACAATTCAGACAAGGAGACTTTAGGCCTGGAAAACTCTAGGAACTGAACAACAAAACATTTCTAGCTAACAGCGTAACCCTCTGGAAAGCTGACAACCATTCAGCACTGCTATAATACACTTTGCAGGTTCTTCACAGCTCACATTCATTTGACAACAAAGAATTCTGATTCTTCAGGTGAAAGTTGATTTATGTACACAATGTGTGGATGTTATGTGGATACACTTCAGGGGGCAAGTCAGGTGAATCACACCCACCAGCTGGAAACATGCCAACACTTCAACATGTCCCTCAGGGCGTCTGTGGAGAGAATGCTGCACATTAAAAGAAATGGTTTTCATGACTAAGGCTCTCCCCCACTGCTGTACTCTTTTCCACCCTCTGTAGGAGCATTCAGAGAATTTGCCTCTTCCATGGTTATGGGGACAGACCAGTCATGGTGTACTCTGCAAGTGATATGAAAATGATTGCTATCATCTCCATGTGGTTTCCCCTCCACCTTGGATCTAGTCAACAGAAGTTTCCAGAGGGAGCATCCTGTGATCAGCAGACCAAACTGGGTAATGATGAGAAAGCTAAGGGAGTTTGTAAATTTCCAGGGATAGGGAAGTGGATAGACTCAGTGCATCGCTAGTACAAAAGTAGTGGACAGGGCTGAGACAGGAGATGGGCTTAGACACCTCAGTCCCCACTGTTAGATCCCTTCCTCAGCTGCAGCTTGCCCAGAAAGCATTACATTAGTACCCTGGTACACCTACAACTTATCAGGCCAGATCTGAACAACATTGAACTGCTTTGCCTTGACATAGATAAGCAAATTTTTACTCAGCTGAGCCTAGCCTCTGCTGCATTCTAGCCAAAATGTCACTGAAATGAGAGGGCAGGTCAGGAAATAGCATGGAAAGCAGAGTACAGGTAATTCATTGTTATTTAGGTACAAAATTGCGATTCTGCAATCTTTGCTCAGCTGAGCCCTATAGCATCAAGCTCAACTGTCTGTCTGCTTTTAAAAATTTTTTACAATTCCCTGGCAGCTACATCTGCCAGAATTTCAGGGGGACTCAGCTCACCTGTTAATCAGACAGAGAAACTGGCATCCAGAGAAATTAGTGCCCAGAGAAGATGCTGCAGGAGGCCCAAAAAAACCACAACCTATCCCATTGCCAGGCTTCTATTCTGCACAACAGTGCAAACTGCCAGATGGTGATTTTCAGTGCCCTCACAATCACCCACTGGGAAAGCGCTTTTTAGTGTCTTGGGCAGAAAAGAGACTCTTTACCCCTATTGTTGGTGTCCCTTGAAGCACTTGTGGACGCCATGCAGAGGGGAGCCACTCCTGTAGCACTGCAGAAGGGACAGTGTTTAAGATCCCTGGTGCTCTGTGTCTGGATAGTTCTGTATAATTCCGATTGAAGGGACTTCTCTCCTAGGGCAACCCAGCTTTCTCTGTGCACAGCCTGGGAAGATGGAGAGCATGGCAATTTTTCCAGAGAGCAGGCACCTAAAACTCCACCAGCTAGGTCCTCTTCTGGCCCTAACACTTAGGAATAAAATCCCCCCTTGGGAAAAAAAAAAAAAAAAAAAGCCTACAGTTTAATGTTATAAAATGTTTCATACTTTCCAGTAACTAAATGAGTAGGAAATGGAAGAATTTCCATTCTGGAGAGTTAAGGAATTGTTATTAGTAAATGCAAGTAATGCGGCAGAGTTTAAATTTCTGAGGAAGTCTGTGTTTATCTTGAGGAAGATAGTAGGGCTGATCTGTTTTCTAGATTTTCATGGCCCTGATGAAGTAATATTTTGCAAATGTTGTTTACAGTTTCTGTCTTACAAGCCATATTATGTATATATGTATGTATACTTATGTCTCATTAACTAGACACTCTATAAGGAATCCAAATAGCATGTGAAAAGCTAAAAATGCTTTTGCAGAATATATATTTTAGTTTGCCAGTAAGTATCTGACAGAGATAAGACATTTATATTATTATTTTTATGGTTATTTTTTACTTTACTATCACAGCCAGCAGGTTTAAAAGACAAAATTTTAGTTAAAGCACAAAATATGCAGACTTCCACATAAAGAGTACTATGATAAAAACAAAATGCTTTCAAACTATCATAATTTTGCCCAATTTAAAAAAAAGACACACTTCATAGCTGTGAAGCAGCACATGGCTGGATGGAAAGAAAATTCCACCAAGTATTTTATCAGCTGGCTGCCATTCTCTGTATGTGAGCCAATAAAAATGGAGAATTTTATTGAGAAGCAATAATTTCCTCTATATCAACTCTTGCAAGCCCTATTACATCAAACCCCAAATGTGCTCACAGAAACAAAACACCCTTTTAAATGTTTTCCCAAGATATGATGCAGCCATTCCATCTATCATTTGGACCCCATTATTTTAACCAAACATGCTCATATTGAGGAGGCAGAGGTCTAAACTGCAGATAGCACAGCTATGCAGAAAGACTATAAGCTTTGTATAGCTTTACATAATTTGTTTGTTTGTTTGTTTGTTTCCTTTAAATGTTGGGGTTCAACAGAGTGAGCCATCTTGGATGTGCTGCAACACAGCTCTAAAAGGTAAGGGCAGGAAGAGCATGATTTTACTAAGCAGCTCTTGTTACACAGGAATGGGATGTGGAAAGCTTTTCAACAAAGGAAGCCATAGGCACTCCCTTGACCAGAAGCAACACTTCAAACCAAATTAAATACAAGTTTGCTAACTAGAAGAGCACCTACATATTCCCCGAACCATTAAGCTATTGGTCTCTGGGATATGACCATGTGAACCAAAATGGAAGTCAAATAATTTTTGATGACCTTAGAAGGTATCAGAGCTGGCTTGCAACCACTCATGCCTTTACTACAAAGTTTTGCTGATGTGCTGAATTTAAATAATCTCCCATTTTGCAGTTGGCTGAGATGGATAAGAGGCTGTCTTTTTGACTTTCATATCAGCTGGCTACAATAAATAAATAAATCCATTCTTTGTTTATATTTATATTTTGTCCATACAAAACTGCACTAATTCTGCAAGCCCTCAAAGGCCTCTGAAACCCTAGTTCAGGAGTTTGGTGGAGGACAAAGCCTAAGCTGACTGAACTCATGAAATGACCCAAGTCAGTGCCACGCAAATGTTGAGTTATCTCACCTGAAAAACCTCATTCAGCTCTCCTTCTTGTTCTAACAGCGTACCACCAAACTACCCATCAGGAAACAGCCCCAGACCCTGACTGAGTCCTGGAACTACATGTCAGTAACTGCTCAACAGCCAAGGTGGTGGGAAGTCACACTATATCCTGATAGGAGTTTACTGCTCCTAGGCTCAAGAATTTACACTTGCTTTGATTAACCAAAGAGAAAACCCTCAGTCAGCATTCTTTTTTAGAGCCCATAGAGGCAAGGACAACTTTTTTTTACAATATTTGTGGCCAAATATCTATCTCCATCAGAAAAAAACACTCAAACCTGGGAAAATATGCAGCAGGAAAATATGTCCTCCTTTGCCTTTTGATCAAAAGCTTTTAATGCAGCTGAATCAGGCACCTACAAGTGAACACTGATCATACCAGGAGAAAGAAAACAGCTGTGGACACCAATATGAACAGCCCTGCTGTATTACCTCATTTAATGATCCACTGCTTTTGCACTTAATATTTACCTCTTTGAACCTGACTCCCATCCCCCAGTGATACATCTTCCTTTCTTCTTCTTGCAGACTCAATATACACAATAAGTCAAAGGAAAGTTTTCTCCAGTTTGTCTGCAGCTGGCATTTCTGTATAATATAAAATGAAATCAACCATACAATGGTCCCAAAATTAAGATTCTAGCCGTATATAAGCAGAGTACTTAGTTTTCTCATGGGTACCTAGCCTGACACTGGGGACAGGGGGATGGAGCCCTATCACTGAATCCCTGATCTGTCTTTACAAAGGTCTCCAGTGAGGTGATTTTAAGAGGTGCTGGCTCTGTTTTAGCTTGATTTTGAGCCTCTATTTCATGGTAAAATTGGTCTCAAGGAGCATTGGCAGCCGCGGTGTTGTCTCTTCACTGATCATTGTAGGTAAGTGCAGTGCCACTGGCAGGAGAGGGCTAACAGCGAGAGTGAGAGGAGCTGCCATCCCATTCTGCCTGAGAAGAGAGAGATCAAGAGGAGGAGATGCTCCAAACACTGGGCTTGGGTGTTTCTTCCTCTTCCCTTCGCTAAATTGAGCAAGATTTTCACACACAGTGTTCTGAAGGAAAAAAGTTACAAACCCAAAAAATTAAAAATGGAAAGAGTTTCATTTTTAGAACATTTCAAGAAAAATGTTGAAATGAAATATTATGGCTTTTCAAATGTTTCCTTCATGTTCTTGACTGAAAACATTGCTAGGAATTTAACCTAAAGCCTCAGATAGTTTCAGTCAATCCAAACCTGTGTTTCAGGGAATAGAGATACCTAACATATGTCAGTATAAGGCTGCTGACCATTTCTCCCAACAGAATACTGGAGCTCTCAAATGTCACCGAGAGCTTAGAGTATAACAAATTTCTTTTTGTTTTTAGCAATTTCCTTTAGTGCTCAGTGAATTACCCTGTCACACATTCAACAAGTTGTTTTCATATTGCTACAAGCAATTCTGTCAGATGAAATTAATGTAGTAAAGTGTATTCTCAGTTTTTATTAAGTTCTCTTGGCTGAGGAAATATCAATACTTAGTAGGAAGATGGGGGAGGGAATGTAAGCACAAAGGTTTCACTTTTCTCTCTTGTATCTAAAAAAATTAAAATTAAAATATTTAGTTTCATGAATGACAGATCGATTCAGATGACAGGCCAGATTCTGCTGAGTACCAGTTGCAATCACAAAAATTTCAGGCTTCTTACGCTTTGAAGTTAACAGAGCTGGCACAGGCAGTACTATAAAAAGAAGCAAATAACCTGAAAGAAATGTAAAGGCTACAAATACTGTTTAATGACATGACTTTGGAGAC
The DNA here is from genome assembly GCA_013399915.1 of Illadopsis cleaveri. Classification (NCBI taxonomy): domain Eukaryota; kingdom Metazoa; phylum Chordata; class Aves; order Passeriformes; family Timaliidae; genus Illadopsis; species Illadopsis cleaveri. Next base: position 685,411 of record VXBB01022695.1, read on the forward strand.
GCCTATGTGAGCAAAGTAATTAAAACCCAGGCAGTAGGGAGAACAGGAAGAAAACTGAGAAGCAATAATTAATTTAAAATATTATGATGCTTCTCGCTGCAAATTCTGTAATTTTCACAACCCAGCAGAAGCTCAAAGTAGTGCCTTGTATCTTTGGGATGCTGATCACTGCAGGATATAGACACCTACCCAATAAAGTATATATAACAGATGAATAAAAGAAACAATTGTTTCTACTTCAGCATGATGGTGTGATGGTGAACTTTGATGGCATCCTAGTAAAACACATAACATTTATTGCTGTGATAAACTGCTCTTGAGGGAGTGATTTCCCTGCCCTCCCAGCTGGAGCTGTCGTACTGCAATGACAGAGTGGGTAAGGAAGGGACGGAACAATAGAGAAGTCAAGGAGCTGGAGCCTGACCTTAACAGAGTGGGTGGTATTTGCTGCAGTCCAGAAAAGCAAATAACTCACTCAAAGGTGATAGATTTTACTGGGGAGTGGAAATAACAAAGCTGAGAAATAAAGTGGAGCAAACATAGTATGAAAGCATATTAAAGTAATTGAAGGAGGGGATTTACTTTTCAATAGATTCAGCTATTCAGGGGGAAAGAGAGAGGAAAAAGCAAAAGAAGGGTGAGAGAACAGAGGAAAGAGGAACAGAAAAAGAAAAAAAGAGAAGAATAAAAAAGAGGGGGAAAGGAAAAAAGAAAAAAACCCAAGGCTTACCACTGCAAGGTGTTCTTGATTAAATGCATCACTCAGTGACATGTCCAAAACACACCAACCCATTTCATGGAACACCTCGCCTGACAGCAAGGGTGTAATTGAGTAGTTGGTACTGGAAAATTTGTTTCTGTTTTCCCTTTTTGAGACTAGGGACTTCAGGCAACTATGGCTTACAGGACCAACATCCTTCATGGTCTCTATCTCAGTCAAGAACATGCAGCAGCAAACCCAGGTTTTAAAGGCAGAGGGAAATGTTTTAAAACTTTTTTTTTGCACAAGTGTATGTAGAGCAACTACCTGCCCGTTTTACTCATTCTTTCCCATTGTTCTCTTTTCCTCAGCATGAGAAAGGCCGGAGTTCTACTCACGGATCTAAAATTAAGAGTTTCTGTGGTACTAGTGACTTTAATCCAGTTGCATTTGCTGTGTGCAGACAAAACATGATATGGGTTGCAATATGTAGGCTGGGAACTTGAAAAGGTGTCAGCTTTACAAAGCTGAGATAAATCAGTGACTTAACTGACTAAAGAGTGGTATTGTTCAAGGATATTCTATTTGCTTAGCAAAATATCACAGATTGATAGGAAAAGTCAGATTTACTGAAAGGAGACATGGAAGTTCCAATAAGAAAGAAAAAAAAACATCAATGTAGTGAGGTTACAAATTTATCTCTCTCATAACTGATTTTAAAAGGAAGGTAGGAAAATTGATAAAGTATCCATTGTCTATTCTGCAGGGGCTTTTTTTCTAAAATGTGTATAATAAAAGATTCTTTCACTCAGTTTGACGTACTTTTATGGCTCTTGTTTATATTGCATTAAAGTGCTTCAAAACAGAAAGGTATTTAATTTTACAATGTACTTTTGAGAAGCAGATGCCTCTTTTGCCTCCATGTTAGAGAGGGGAAAACCCTACAGAAATATTCTGAGTCGATGTCAGATGGGATACGTACACTGATAAAGCACGATGAATCTGGAAATTTCTGGGTGAGAATGTGATTTGCTGGTCACCTTTACTCCAAGAATAAAAGTAACTGCCTGTTTGAATCCTATTATTACTATTATTATTATTATTATTACTAATATACAAAGGTGTTGCTGGAGACTACAGATATCCAAATATCTTTAGACCAGCAGACAGGAAAGATCTGATGCATAAGACCTTGATAAGGCATGACAAAAAATAAGATATATTAAATTCCTAGAGGATAAGGACCACGAAGCAGCTGCTGGCCCCTGCAGAGGCTGTGTAGATTCCAGTGCCTTGTGGCATGAATCAAACCTAAAGATGGACTTGACTGAGAGAATTAGAAGTAGTGTTACATACTGTGACTGGCAAATTTTCATCATCATCAGACTCTTCTTTACTTGGGGTGATGAAAACCAGGGGTTGTGCTGCTGGTCACTGAAGGGATCATCAGATTAGATGCTTCTAAGCACATTGAAAAGTTTTAATTTCTTTCTTTTCTAGACAGAATGGTAGGGCAGGAGAATTACTCATTAAGTCACACAATTAATTATAAGGATACGGCCATATACCTCTGCTGAATAACAATGCCATGATTATTATTTTTTTCTTAAAGCAGTGTACACTGATTCCCTGAGCTGCTTCACCGGCAAGCTGTAGCTCTCTGATCAGCATAAAAGGAAGACTTTGTACCTTTGATGTTTCGTGGGTCTGAACCTCAGACTGAAATGTGTTAGATGGTGAGGAAGCAGGAGGACTCTCGGGTGGGAAGCAGATAGGTTTATTCAGTCTTCACCCAAGAGGGGAGAGTGTGAGAGCGTCTCTCTGGGGCACAAGCAGCCCGTTAAATATCGGGAGCGTCTCCCAGGTAAGGAGATGCCTAAAGCCAATCCCAGGGGAGAGGGGAGGAGTGACCAAGAACAGGGGACAATTGGCAGGGCCATCTAGGGAAAGAAAGGGGTGTGGGGGAACTTGACACCCTCCTGTGTCACCTTGGGGTCTTACTAGAACTCTTGAGGCCTAGGGTGTGGTTGACAGTGTGATTGACAGGATCTATCTCAGGGAAAGGCCACAGGGAATTGGGGATGGGGAGGTTACAAAGTTGAACCATTACAAGACAAATAATAAATAAAAAAGACATATACAACTTTAGAAAACCCGAATTTTGCACCGCTACAGCAGTGTCTCTCAAAAAGCTCAGTGGCAACCACCAGCTTTCTCATCTCACATCCTGTTCCATGGTCTCCTCTTCCTCCCCAGGCTCCGAGGCAGGCAGGGAGAACTCAGCCACCAGGATGCTCTGGAACAGGCTGCAGCACCCCCATCACCAAACTATTCCACTGTTTGCATTCCCAGAGGTGGTCTCCCCTTCCTCAGCAGCAGACCTGGCCCAAATATCCTATCTTTAAAGGAGAGAGGGCTCATGTAGGTTGGGACTGGGGGACAGAACATTTGGGGAAGTCCAGTGAAAGCCAAGGCAAACACACTTGAGAGATGTTGCTCCCCAAGTGCCCAGAGGCTCACAGAAAAACTGCTTCTCACACCCTTGTCTCCATCCTCCTTTTCCCTTACCTGCCAGCTTTGAGAATCCCACTTCTCAGAATATTATCCTACCTTTTTATTGCAATTCAGGTCAGCAGCAGGCTCCTTGTTCTCCACTCAAAACCAGCATGGTATGAACAACCTCTTCTGGAGAAGGAAAAAGAGGAGAGATGATCACAGCAGCACAAAGACATAGATGTTCAGTTCTGTGCACATCTAAGATGAGCATGATTTCCAGCTGCAGCAAGACAGCATTTTTTTTTGCATCTCTAGATTACATTAATGCATCTTGCACGCAGAGGCTGTGCCAGCAAGTTGTTCATTCATTTGTGCAAACTACAGACCACCAGGCACAGAGATCCTGCAAGACTTCTTCCCCCTTGATCCCAACCCCAAATGGTGTGCTGCAGTACACAACATAGCTCTGTAAACACTATCACTCAAATTTTCTGTCTAATTCATAAAATTTTCTTTTTTTCATACTCTATTTCAAAAATGTATGAGCTTACATATATACATTTATTTACCACAGTAGTTTTTAGTAATGAATCCTTTAGGTCTTACAACTCCTGCAGAGCTGATAATTTGCTAGAAAAATTATAAAGGAAGTATCCCATGGAATGCTTTAAAACCAATTTACAATTTTTTTAATCTTTGTACACAGTCATACAAAGACTTTGAGTGTGCCAGTTGTTTGAACCAAGTTCTTTTAATCTTTTCATCTGTACCAGAACCAAATCTGAGCTGCACCAATAGCTGTGTCTACTTAGGTAAATCATATAACACCATCTTCTCCAGCAAAAAAGCACTTCTCTGTGGAAGAGCGACATAAATCTCCCCAGAGAGTGAATTTCAAACCTCTGGGCTGTTGGATAGCCTGAATGCTTGCTGAAAGCAGACATAAAATAAAGAGCCTGCATTTAGGAATGGCACGGATGGTTGAGGCAGTCCTTCTCCCCTCCTGCTGAGCTCACCCCAGGTATCATTCAGCCTTGGACACACTGACTGTCTCAGGGAACTTGTCCTCCCTGATCTGGGCTGGCAAACTTGTTCTGAGCTCTGGTCCCTCAGCAGGACCCCCTGGAGCAGAGGGTGCTGCAGATGAGGTTTCAGTAAGACACAGTCCCTCCTTCTCAGCCAGAACCCAACCTGTCTTGCAGGGGAAGGCTCAGCATGGCAGGGTAGTTTTCTCTTCCTGGTGGAAGGTGGACACATTTCTCTGTCAGAACCACTACACCGCAGCCAGTTCACTTTTAATATTATTTATGTGCATATGTTCATTAGGTCCTTGTGAATGCCACAGTGAGACTGCGATAGAAAGTACATATAAACCAAAATACGCAAAATAAGTAATTTTTCATAATTCAATACGACATCCTTCCTTTAATTTAAACCTAATCAGGGAATAAGAAACTAAAACCAGCTGTAAGCATTCACATTACATCTCTCCAGGGAAACGTACATAAAGTTAGGATTTGTTTTCACCCAATGGAAATTTTGCGATTTCACACAGCCACTCTTCTTGTTTAAGCTGCTTCTTTATTACATTTTCTATAACAGAATTTACAGTCTCCACAAAATAAAAAGCAATTCCATGGCATTTTCCTTGCCTTACCTTCTCCCGCTCAAAACATGAAAAGATTAAACACATAAGTGTTTCTTGTAATCTGCCTATCTCAGCCATAAATTCAACAGGCAGGAAAGATTTTTTTTTATTTTTTTTTTTTTTTTTTTTTTTTTTA
>VXBB01022695.1:690464-723451 GCA_013399915.1 Illadopsis cleaveri
ATACACACGTGTTTGGTTTTTTGGTTTTGGTTTTTTTGTTGTTGCTGGGTTTTGTGGATTTTTTGTTTGTTTGTTTGTGTTTTGGTTTGCTGGTGGGGGTTTTTTGGTTTTTCTTTTTGTTGTTTTCTTTTTTTTTCCCTATTTTTTTTTTTTTTTAATTGCTAAGATGTGCCTGGAAGCTGTGCATGGCCCAGCATGATACACACGTGTTTGGTTTTTTGGTTTTGGTTTTTTTGTTGTTGCTGGGTTTTGTGGATTTTTTGTTTGTTTGTTTGTGTTTTGGTTTGCTGGTGGGGGTTTTTTGGTTTTTCTTTTTGTTGTTTTCTTTTTTTTTCCCTATTTTTTTTTTTTTTTAAACAATTCGTACGGTAAATAAGCTTTTAGGAAACCGCATCCAAAGGCGTTTTAAATCTCTCTTCTCCCACATACATCAATCCTGGCCGGCAGCGCAGAATTAAAATGCACGGTGAGCTCAGAAGAGAACACTTCCAAAGCTTAAAATGCTCCACCCGAGCATTCCAGTAGGGACCCGCCGCTGGAGAGCAGGAGGGAATGCGAGCGCTCCCAGCACAAAAGGACACGGCCCCCAGACCGTGGCCATTCAACAATTCCTCAGCTGTTGAAGGGAGCAGGGAGGGACCCGGCGGCAGCGTGAGACAAGCAGAAGCCTGTATCCTCTGCATCCAGCGGGAGGCAATAATCTGATTACAGCCCTCAGTCCCGCTGAAAGTTGGTCACTAATGGAAGTTTTAAGAAAAGTGCTCTGCTGCCGAAGCTCACTCAGATAAAGTGCACAGTATTCGGGAACAGCGATGCCTCATGAGTCCAAAGTTAATGCTAGCAACAGGCTCTTAATCTGTACTCTATAATCAGGCAGAGTGGAAGGCTGACCCAAGGCAAAGTTTAATGATCAAGGCTGGCAATTAGAGCTATTGTTAACAATTAGTTTTTCTGCAAATGTGCTTTCCAGGGTGAGGAGTGTAACTATTAAATTTCCAGACATTTTTAACTACGTTTTTAAAAATGTGGCATTATCATCTATAAATACTACATGAGACAATTACCTGAAGTTAAATGCAGGAGTAGTGGCAAGATCTTGCAGAAAAAGGCAGCAGATGCTGTGACATTTGGCCACAATCACAGAAAACACGAGTGTTTTCTTCTTCACATATGGGAGGAACGTAGGGAAAAAAAAAAAAAATTCCTCACAACAAAAGACTTTGAACATGACCTTGTAGAGGAAGGAAATCTCAATGTTACAAATTGGCATTACCAGAGAGCTGGTTGCCAAGAGTGGTACTGTCCAGGTTTAGCAGAGGACAGACAGACACAGGTCTCGCCAGATTAATCCCCCAAAACAAGTACCTGTTTAAGTTAAAATGAGCACAAAAACAGGGCCCATGTGTTGTACTTTGAGATGTGGGAGCCCAGGAGCGTGGTTTCCAATGCCTTTGGTGCAAGGCAGGGGGAATTTTCCAGCCACTGACTTTCAGAGGAGCATCAAACATGGCTGGATGCTCCTCTCCATGCCCAGAGGCACTGGCTCTTCAGGGTTGCAGCCAGATCATACCAAGGCTTTGAATTTCTTAAACACTCAGGGGAGAGAGTGAGGGGTGAAGATGTCCCTCACGCTTGGCAGGACGAACAGCACCCCACTGTCTTATGTCAGTGTGATGAAATCCTTCTGGAAGCCACTGGAGCAGCACCATGTACCTCCTACTATACACCTGTAATAGTAATGTTGAAAATGAAGTTTCACTAGGACAAAAATGTGCTTGTTGGTTGGAGTACAAGAAAGCTGTGGGAGGAAGTGGGAATTAGGCAGTCGAAGGAAAACAAGAGAAAGACACCAGCTAAGAAAGGCCTGGCTTTGCCCTGTTTTTAACAATTGCCCAGTCAGTATTTTTGGTTTTATATACATGCATCATAAAACTGGTGAATTTTTCTTCTGTGTTTTGGAACCTTCTTTTGTCTTGTTTGTTTGTTTGTTTGTTTGCTTCTTTGTTTGTTTGTTTGCTTCTTTGTTTGTTTGTTTCCCCCCACTGGCAACAATTACATATTTAATTCTAAAGGAAAATGAAAAGAAAGAGAAATGGAGACATATGAAAAGCAGGCACTCTAAAGCATATTTTCCAAGACCATTAATATATGCCTGAGTTATACAGAATAGCAAATTTGGACTTGAGGCAAGAATTCATGGCCTCCTAAAATACATAGTATCATGTCTTAAAGATGTAGTCTGGGAGAGTTAGACTTCTAGTTAGCAAAGACAAAAGCATTTAAAAAATTCAGGTAGCACAAATGCATTTTATATATGGTAGTGCATAAGCTGAAAAATACTTCTGACCGATAGAATCAAATTAAATTATTGTTAAATTAATTTGGAACCTATCTAGGTTCCAGAATTGTTCTTAAGAAAAACATATACCCTTGTACATATATATATATGATAGGCATCATCCTGTGTATGATACACAAACATTTATAAGACTTTTTCAACCATTACTGATAAATCAAGGTAGCTTTTCTCAAAAATCCTAATATCCATGTACCCCGTATAGTTCAAATCAGGACAAGCCAAATCAAATACTATTCATGAACAAACACAGGTACATGCAATTCTTAAAACTAATTTTATCTATTATGTGGACATTCCCTTGCGTGGGTGATTGTTTTCTCTGTTTGTTTTCTCTTTTTGCCTCTTTTTTTTTTTTTTTTTTTTTTTTTTTTTTTTTCCTTGAAAACTCCCCANTTTTTTTTTTTTTTTAAGCCTGGAAACTGCCACAGAGAAGTCTGGCAGCTATAACCTCCAGCTAACTACTAGCAAATGCTAACATGCTGTAAAGTGGAACACTTATACAAGATCCATCTGGTGCATACTAGTAGAAATCCAAGATTTAAAGCCATTACATTGTGCATGTGCATTTACACCTTCACCAAAGTTGGCAAAAAGAGTAGATTTTACCCCATGATTCCAGTAGTAAAAGGAATGGTGTGAAACATGTGCTGACCTACGTTCCTCTGTCCAATTGTAGTTATTATATACTGCTCTTTGGCATGTTACATCCCAGGCTTCATGCCAGGAGTAAATTAGTTCAGTCCTGAACTTGCCTATCAGAAATTAAATAGTACAAGAGTGAAGCATGCCTATAAAGGATTAGAGTAGCTGAGCGTTTTCTTTTGATCAGTCTAACAGATTTAAAAAGGCAGTCCATCGGGTCTGGTAAACCCAGCAATACTCCCATCAAAAGGACGTCTCTGTTGACTCTTTTTGCCATAACTGAACAGTAAGGAGGGAAAAACGCCTTTGAGCTTTTTGCTATTCCTCGTGAAGCTTAGACTTCCTAACCATATACCTAAGTTTTTAGTCTTTTTCCAGTCGGCACATTCCCATCCCCTAGGGCAGAATAGGCCTGGGTTTGTCAGCTGCATTTTGCTTTATATTTATACAGGAGGTATATAAAAGAAAGATGTAGAAATTAAAACAAAGCATGCAGAAATTAATGATAAACATAACCATTATCATGCTAAAAAAAGAGGGGAGAAAAAGTTGAAGGGAAAGGGTACATTTACACTGGCAGAGAAATTCAGGCTCCCCTCAGAAGCAAGCCCCGGAATGCTTAAGGCATTCACTCATGCCCTCTGCCGTCTGTCCCGGCGAATTCCAGCGCAGGCTGCCCGCCTGTCCCGCAGGAAAGCACGCAGAGCTGTCAGTGCAGAGCGGGATTGCGGATTCCGAACGCTCCCGCCCGGCTCCAGCGCAGCGCGGCCGGAGCTGCAGCCCCCGCGCAGTACGGGCGTGTGTGTGTGTGCCAGCCCGGGACACGGCCCGCCTCAGCCCCGACACTCCAACACCAGGTGGCACCAAATAACAACTTTCAACAGCGTGCCTTGGTTTGGTTTGTTTCCTGGGGTTTTTTTGCAAATTGGTAAAAAGGTCCCACAGAAATGTGTGATGGTGTAAAAAACAGACAAAAAAAAAAGTCCAAAGAGAGAAACAAAACTCCCCAACCAAAGAAGCAAACCAAACAAACACAATACCCTAACAAACCTCAGAATGAATCTGGCGTGAGTTCACCGAGAGCAATGCCATCCTCTAAATGGTGATGGGGAGAGATGGAGGGGCAGACAGGCACTCCTGGCTTTACCTGCCTGTGCAGGTGCTCATTCTGGGACCTGACAGCAGCAACTATCTCAGCCGCTCACAGTTAAAACATATTCCTCCTAACTAACTGCTACAAAGTCACCAGATTTCTGGGTGGGGCTCTCCTTGCCACCACCATTTGCTAACACTGCTCAGTCAGAGTCTAACATGCCAATGAGTGCAAGGCCAGTATTTTGGGGAAGGAGAAATCATGCTTTTGGGGCATGTAAGTGCATATGGGACGTGCTGGACGACCAGCAGACATGATTTGTACCCTGCACTTTGGTCATCTGTACAGTTCATTCTTTGCAAAAGCCGAAGTGCAAACTTTACATGCTGGGCACAAAAATGAGTCATCTGCACAAAAAAGGGTGGTGCTTTCTCCCCTGCTGGATATTGCTCAGAACACCAATGGCACAGAAGTATGAACTGACTGGTTTGCTTTTGCCATAGAATCATAGAATATCCTGAGTTGGAAAGGATCCACAAAGATCATTGAAGCCCAGCTCCTGGCCCTGCACAGAACAGCCCCAAGAGTCACACCCTGTTCCTGAGAGCATTGTCCAAACACTTCTTGAAATCTATCAACCTGGTGCTGTGACCATTTCCCTGTGCCGCCTGTTCCAGTGCCCAGCCACCCTCTGGGTGGAGAAACTTTCCCTAATATCCAACCTAAACCTCCCCTGACACAGCTTCAAGTTGTTCCCTCAGGTCCTATTGATGGCCACCAGAAAGCAGATATTGCTCCCTGCCCCTCCACCTCTCCTTGTGAGCAAGTTTTAGACCCCTTTTTGCAACATTTCCATAATCAATTATCATTTTAAAAGCATTGTAACTGTACCTGATATAAAGGCACTGCACCGTGGTGTTTCACAGAACCATGAAACTATTGAAAGGGACTTTTGGAAGCCACAGACTGTATTTGTCTAGCTGAAAGAAGGGCTAACTTAAGATAGACCAGGCATTTCAATGTCTTCTGCTATGAAGTTTTAGAAACCTCTCAGGTGAAAATCCCGAAGCATCTCTGTTTTTTTCAATCGATGTAATGAACAAAGTTATTCGAGTTGGATTCTGTATGTGTGTGCACAAGAAAATCACACTCAAAGACTACTATGAAAGTTGTTGAGAAGCCACAGTATTGCCATAAGTGATTTTCCAAACTAATGGCAAGGAAAACATGATTATACACCACTAATACAGTTATTTTAATTATTGTCTTTTACATGTGCAGGTGTTCAATCTGATATCAATTATTTAATTTAATTTTCTTTGCAGGATGCAAAGAGGAGTGATCAGAATTTAAATATTCACATATTCCAAAGGACAGAGGCTTCTCATAAACTCATAAGCAGAGACTTAACCCTGGAGCTTTTCCAGGTTCTGACAGTAAAAGAAATTCAAGGTGCTGTTAGAGCCTGTCCAACAGATGAAGTGTGGATATCCCAGCCAAGGGTTGCTCTCCCCCAGGATGAAAATACAACCTGTGGTTACCAGCTCTCACAGGATACACATCCCCATTGCCTCAGGGCAGAACAACAGGGAGGGCTGGGCAGAGAGAAGAAGAATAAATTATCTCTAAAAATACAGATGTTTGTACTGTACACACACCCTGCATGGCCACTGTGCTATCAAACTAACCCTAGGGACAGATTCACATTTATCTCGATGTAAGTTCTCCAGGCAATGGAAAGTTTGGGGTGTGATTAGCACTGTCAGAACAAGCAAAGAACCAGCACAAAGTCACACATGAGCCACTTGTGTGATCAGAGACAAAGGCTGTGTTCAAGTCAGGCTTTAACTAATAAAAATAATTTTAAAGGAGAAATAATTTTGAATGAAGTTAGTAAGGAAAGCCAGCTCTAGATTTTAATACTTATCACCTCATTTTGAAGATGGAGTTATCCAAAGCTGATTATATAAACCTTATTATATAAACCTTCTCATGTAGTAATGATGTACAATTTCTGCAATGTGCTTCCTGTGATGCCTCCTCTTTCCTTTCTTATTTTCACTGCTGGGGTACAATTTAAATCACACCTATCAGAATCTCTGCAAGCTAGATGTCTCCAGGCCATCAACTAGGCCATGAATTTAATATTTTTTTTGTTTTTTTATCTTAATGAGTAATCAGGCAGGTGTCTTGAATTTTGTGTTCTTAAGTGGCAGAACTGGCATCCTTCCCAAATTCAGTAGCATTAGGAGTGTTCTCTGTCTCCACCACTGAAGACACAACGTACCCTGCTGTAACTTCCTTCCTTTAAGCAGTGGTTCAGGATGGATGGAAGGAGTGATGCAATTCTGCAATTCAGGCTTAATACCTGCAGGTCAGGATTGTTGTTCAGGGTGATGATGATGGGTAAAAGAAATTGAACACCAGCTTCACTAAATGACAACTTTTTCTCCTGTGGCAGTTGTATTCTTCTGTGGTGCTCATTAATATCTAAAGCAAATCATTATTTAGGTTATATTTTTACTTTTCACAGGGTGAAAAAGTTTAAAGAGTCTATTTTCCTTACTAGCCCAATCTCCCACTTTCCTACTCTGAAACTGCCTGGCTCACCAAAAAACAAATTCTGCTCTTCCTCCATCCACACCTGGTTCCATAAAAGACAAATTAAAATAATTAAACATTGCTTACATGAGTAGAAGGTGGCAAGATTGGACACCAGTTGCACAATATGGAGAACTGGGGATCAGATTCCTCTGATAAAAGATCAAGGGCATATTCCTACAAAGCCTGAATGAAAAGTTCAAGGAAATCAAATAAAGAACTTTTCTCAGAGAGCTACTTACATGAACGCAATAGGACCACATTCTTGCATATTAATTGAACTTAGATACTTTCAATGACAAAGATATTGTGTTTGCCTCCTAGAATTAAAAAATGATTTTATATTCTGTTATATTCTGTATTATATTACAGAATCTTGCTATAACTTCTCATTTCTCTTTGTAACCAAACCCAACTAATTTTCAAGAGATGGGTGCTCAATAACATATGCCTAAAACTACCTCTGAGAGCCCTGAAAACCCCTGGTATATTTAATCCATAAGATCTCAGGTGATGGATACAGACTTTATATTTTTCTGAACAGAATAGTCTTTCTCTACCTTTTAATCTTGTGCAGGAGCACCTTCTCCATCATCAGGCAACTACACTACAATTTACACTTTATGCACTAATCTTTATACACAACCCCTTCTTGTTAGAAATCTCCTTTCTTTGGGAAAGCCATCAAGGAAGGAAGTTCCTCAGCATTCTGACTCCCCTCCCATACACATCTTACATACTTTTAACAATGATAACAGACCAAGGGCAGACAGTTCCAGGGAGCTGGTATGGGGAAGCATTATCCCCCTCATCCATTAGCCACCCCAAGCAGAACCAGGCCTTGGGGTTTAAATTGAAGACAAATCCCAGCCACTGAGCAGCCAGTGCCAAAACAACCTATAAATGGCACGTAACCTCTTCAAAGCATAAACTGTGAAAATAAAAGCCCAAAGGAATGTGTGATGCCTGCCAAAGTGACTTTTTAGAAAAATCATTACCTACCTAATGATTAAGCGTGACCAGCTAGGAATAAGTTGTGGTCACTCCAAGGCTGATTTATTCCTTCTCAGAATCCACCTTTGGTATGCTGTGTGCTGATAACAGCATTCACATTTTTACATTTTAAATGTCTTGGGGGTCTGGGTGGTGTTGTCTGAGCTTTACATGTGATAGAATGGGACAGTGATGGAATGGGAATAGCTAATAAAGATAAGAAAAATTAGCAAATCAGCTATGCTTAGGTTTGTTTTCCACACTAAATTAGGCTCATCAACAAGTAATATGAAAGCAGAAATGAGTCCTTATCCAACAGGAGAACTTATGAAGTCATTAATTAGATTAGATCTACCATGTAGAATTTAAGCAAAGAAAAGAGCATTGCAGTAAACACTGCAGGAGTATTCAAACCACAAGAGTCTTCACACTTTTCATCAAATCCAGCTTTATAGAATAAAATTAACAACAAATTACTTTCCTACTGGATAACTAAAAGCCCTCTAGAACTGGCAGATTGAGGACTAGGATTTAAGTAAGCCTTCCTATGTTTATTAAGTTGGTGAGACAGCGAACACAAGAAATTTAATGCGAAGAGCTTTCAATCATGAATTTCTCATGATGACTTTATAAACGTTGAATATTCACCACCTAGAAGTCAATTTGCTGCTTTGCAAATTATTTATTTGCAGTTATTTTCAGGGGCAGGTTTGCCAAATTGTACAAGCTCTTTTAGTGACAGTTTGTACTTCAGGCTACCAAAACAGTCTCTGAATTGTGCATGCTAATGTGCTGATACTGACTAAAGCAATCTGGTAACACTGACTCACAATTATACAAGTTCAACAGTGAGGAACAGCATTGGCAAGAGGGGTTAAAAGGAAGTATGACTCTAATAATCATTTTCACTTGAGTTGCGAATCCCAGGGAGACAGTCCCATTACTGCACAACAAAACCAATAAAAATATGTAGGAAACAGGGCTGGGTAACCTTTTGCACTGGTTAAACAGCTCTCTCCCTAACGAGCATGCCTCAAGAAATGTGAAGAATGCTCATGCTTGGGTTGTCACCTTTATGGACAGAAAGGCTTCTCTGCAGTTTTTTTTTTGCTATTAAAATAGAAACCATAAACCAAAAAGAGCCACAATGTGTCAATCATCTAGTGGGAAATCTGCTGCAAATGTATGTCACACAGGCAATTAAATTTTTTTATGCTAAGATATATACACAAAATCCAGATGAAACTCTTTCTATAGTCTACTCCCACAGAGGTGTCTTGCAAATATGATGATGAAACATTTTAAGGAGAAAGGCAAAGTGCTCTTGGATGACCCTGCTTGGGCAGGAAAGTTGGACCAGATGAGCCACTGTGGTCCCTTTCACCCTTATCCATTCTGTAAACCTCTGTAATAAGTCCTGATTTATTTGGTGGTGAACAGGCTTAGGGCAATATATAGAAAATACTAATTTTATATAAACATTTACATAAATACACACATGTAAAATTATTTTATTATTTTCCATGTGCTGGGTATATCTTAAGCTTAATGAGTGCCAAGGTTGCTGAAGATAACATTGGTTTTGCTTTAAGCTAAGTTGTCCTTTTTCTTGGGCAACTTACTGTCAAAACATGCTGAACTCTACTGGTTCTATACTGAAGAGTTGAATAATGTTTACCTAACACTCTACTGTCAGATCTTGGTAATACAATCAAGAGGCTGTGCACAGATTATAAAGTAATGATTCAGTTTTAGATATTCTGAACATGATGCGTTTAAGTCTCTGTTGAAGCAGAGAGAGTCTGGAAAGTATTTTTGACAATGCTTTGCATTAAATTCGCAGGCATTCCAGTGACCAGGGAAGACTGCATAGGAAGTAGATGAGGACCTGCATAAAAGAGATCTTGTAAAGATTTTCAAACCTTGGAAAACAGAGATCTACTGTAAGATGATGCACAAATTTAAATGCAAAGTTAAAAGCTCTCCAAACTATTTACAGTGATAACAAGAAACATGCAACAATGAAGTAGTCACCTAAGTACCTTTGAAGAAGCTACCAAGACCCTTGCTCATGGAAACCAAAATATACTCTTTATTGACTTGAGGATCACCAAAAGAAGCATATAAAGACATAATTTTATGACTTGTTTTCTTAGGGAATCAGCATATATAAATATTTAGACATAAAACAATAGCAGAAGAGTAATACACTTAACTGTAGTGACCAAGGGGAACAATGTAAAAAGTATTCATGGCAAGCTGTATACCCCAGCAAGAGGGGTATACTGTTCAGCTTCTGCTCAGAAATAGAGATTGATTAGATGAAATTCATTTTTCCCCAAATAACATTCTTTGTGGATTTTTCTGGATTGTGATGATAGTAAACTACAACAGTAAATGGTCTCTTTCAGTAGTTAAGGCTGACTAAAAAACAGCTGCACTGACATATGTTACAAACAAGACCATGTTACTTGTCTCTGTCGAGTGTCAAGTCTAATATCATTCAAAAACATGTTTCAGCTCTGATTTGCAGTTTTGTTACCCAAAAGTATAGGGAGGACTTTTTCTCAATGTCAGTTATGAATGTGATCTGCAGCTTGTACACGTCAGAAACTGAAGTTTTGTCTTGTTTTGAGTGCAGAATAAAAGTCCGAATTTAAAAGCCATTTCAGTAAAATTCCTCTTCATTCATTACATTAAAGAAACAGAGGCATTGTTTTGCCTAGGGCCCTCCACAGCATACTTAACCTAGCCCTTCCAGCAGCAAAGCATGCTGTCTCACTTTGCATGGAGAGTGCTGCAGACTGTGGAGATGTTCCTTTCCTCATTTCCATCCTCTTTTAGAGCTGTGTCTGCCTGAGAGCCAAAGATCTATCTTTTTAAAATATGATCAAAGGGCTGCAGAATGCAGTATCTGTCAGCAGCAGTAATGTTTGGGTGAAACCTCCAAATTCCTTGTGTGGGGCTTTATTTGGGGTACACACATTGGTGTAATTAACATCTCTACAGTCTTCATATCACAAGATATGAAATATCACAGATACCATTAGCTCTATTAACACCAGTGGATTTGCTAGCTATTTTGTATTATCCCCAAAGCTGGTGACATTTGCTATCAGTAGCTGTAGGATTCATAAAGACCTGAAAAAAAAGAGCTGCAGTTCTGCTCGGGAGCTACAGGCCTTTACAGGTACAAAAACTTTGTAAATCAATTAGAAGCTGCCAAGGGACCATGTAGTTGAAGCTAAAGGTAATAATTCCTTGGATGAAAGAGGCCAGAGGGACAACTTCGCAAAAATAAGGCAAATACTTAAGAACCGTAAGTATTACTCTATGTTAGTTATTAGACAAACAAATCCTTTCCCTGTCAATAAACATCTAAAATGACCTCATTATTACCTATCAACAAATGAAGGGTTGAGATTCAAAGGCAAAAGACCTTTCAGCTTTTATAACGCAACATTATTCCCAGCAGGTAAAGCAGGTGGAAGAACGTCACTGTGAGATGAACTGTGACTAAATGCTAAGAGTCATTCAGCTTCTATAACAGCATCTGCAGTTTTTAGAAACCTTTTGGCAAAAATCCCTCATCAGAGGCTCCTAAGGAAACTAAATTTTCTATTCATACCTAATGTTCAGAAACAAATAGTGGCATACACAATCACTTGCCACAACACAGGGAAATTGCTCTTCTTCCAGGGCATCTGGGCTGTGACCTGACAAAAAGCCATGGGGACAGAGAGGGAGTCTGTAAACAAAAGATTTGCTTTGTAAAACCACAATTACACAAGCTCACTCAAGATGGTGCACTCAGTGCAGTGATTGCAGATCAGAGCCTATCAGAGCTCTGCTAGCTGATTTTCATTTGAGCGAGGGGCTGAAATCACAGAGTAGATGAGGCTGAAAGAGACTTCTGGAGACTAAGCAGTCCAACTCTCCTGCAAGCAGGGTCAGCTACAGTTTGGTCTAGCTATGTTCAGCTGGGGTTTTAGATCTCTAAGAAGATCTCCACAGTCTCTGTGGTCGCTCTTTTACCTTCCTCACAGATAAAAATGTTCTTTAGATTTTGAGATGGAATCTCCTGTGTTCAAGCTGGTGTCCATTGCCTTTTGTCCTGCCACTGGGCACCACTAAGAAAAGTCTGGCTCCTTCTTCTTTGTCCAACCCACACCAGGTATTTTTAGATAGAGAGATACACACAAGATCTCTCCTTGGCTTCCTTTCTCCAGGCTGAAGCGTCCCAGCTCTTCCAGACTCTTTGTACAATAGATGCTCTAGTCCCTTAATCACCTTTGTGGTCCTTCAGTGGTTTCACTCCAGTTCATCCACATTCCTTTCACACTAGGTCACTCAGATCTGGACCCAGCATTCCATGTGTGTCTGACCAGTGAAGAGGAGAAGGATCACCACCCCAGCTTGCTGCCAATACTCCTCCTCATGCCGGCCAGGATACTGTTGGCCTTTTTTTCTGCAAGGGTCCACTGCTGGCTTATCCAGCTTGGTGCCATCCAGGACCCTCAGATGCTACTCTCCAAAGCTGTGCTCCAACCACAGCCTATTGTAGTGCATGGGGTCATTCTTCCTCACGTACAGGACTTTGTGTTTGCTTTTGTTGAACATCATGGTGCTCCTGACAGCCTATTTCTCCAGGCTCTTGAAGTGGCAGCCTAGCCATTAGCTGCACAGTATACTCTCTCTCTGCTCCTGATTATTTTGCAAGTTTCCTGAGGTTACAATGGTTTCCTCACTCAGTTGTGCGTTGCCATCTTCTTCCCGTCTTGTTCCTTTTTAAAGCTGTCCTCCCTAGGTTGGCCAACCTGGGCAAGGATGCTTTTGCCTTACACAATCACACTTGAAACCTTTCAGGGCTCTGCTGACTGCACAGCTTGGGTGAAAATCTGAAGGCTGGACAAGCCTTTATGGTATCACTGCAACACCCCAGAGCTGAGGACCCAGCAAGCAGCCTTGTGTAGGGTCACAGCTACCCTGGGACAGGCCAAAGGCAGCAGCAGTGTGGTTAGGGGATTCAAAAGTCAGTGCAGCAACCATAATGTTTTTGGTGATGGTGATTAAAGAAAACTAAGTCAAATCTTATAATTAAGTTTGCAGGTTTTGTTTTTATTTTCTTTTTTTTTTTTTTTTCTTTAACTAGACAGAAACTAGCAAAGGTGATAGAAGCAGAGGTATTTCTTGGTTTTCTCTCAGACTCCTGGCACCAGGCAGCTTCAGCAGCTGCAGTATACTCCACATCCTCAAGGCCAGGTGAGAGGTATTAAGTGTCAATAGCCAATTCCTAGCTAAACAGTAAAAAACCAGACCCAAACAAAACCCAATAACATCCTAAATCATTAGAGAATCAGAGCAGGCATGGATTTCTAGGTATCAGATAAGCAATATCTGTGATGGCTGGCCATAGTTTCTCAATTTAAAATAATTTTTTGATAATACATTCAGACTCATTTGCCAGCTTGAGAGACTGAACTTTAAAACATTGACTCATTTGGCCTGTCTGGAACTGATAGTTCATAAATGATAGTTCATCAGCAGGTTCTGAATATACTGCATCCTCTCTGCTTTGAGAGGATAAAACAGCAACAGCCTGAGCATGCCAACAGGCCACTGGTATGAGGAAATACACTAAAAGGCCTTTGATTAGCCCAGTATTTTGGGTTGCCTATTTTAACCAAGCACAGCTTGCAGCCTGCAGAAAAAGTTGTGAAAACTGACAAAGTAAAACCAGTAAGCCAAAAATCAGAGAGAGAGAGGAAACAAAGGGATTCTGCAGAAAACAGCAGCTGGAAGTAAAGCAGTGCTCGAAAACAAAGGCAAGAAATAGAAGAAATGTAGGATGAACAAGAACTACTGTACAGAACAAACAATGAACAGTGTTCCAGGAAACTCAGATGAATCCCCCAGGCTAATGCAAGTGCAAGGTATAAAGCAAATTATCAGATGCAAGAATTGCAAAGGCAATTGTATTTAACCGCACATTTTCTTTAAAAAAAAAATCAAGAGAACAAATGAAAAAATCTAAATTACATAAAACAAAAGCACAAAAACTGTTTCCAATTACTTTTTCTGACTGATATAATAAAATTTGAATGATGAAAAATGTGATATGAGGGGTATAACACGAGATATATTTGGTTTACACTTATGTATATTTGCAAAATGAACACATAAGATTTCTATCTTTTTAATCTTTGCTTCAAAGCCCATTGTGCTGATGACTGATTACAAGGTCCCCTACCCACTGTGGTCCTGTAACAAATGATGACAGCAGTTAATATCTTAGCACTGTCATTACTACTGGCATTGTGTCTCCAAGGTTTTTATGCATCCCTACAATACTTACATTCCTTTATAATCTTCAAGTACAATTTTAGACTGCATCATCTGCCAAAATCAGGTTCTGAGGCTCCTTATGGATCTCCTCGTATGAGCTCTACGTATGAATGAGCCAGTTAAAGGTAAAGTGGAATCTTTTAAGGAGATTTACTGTGAGTGCAGATGCATTGCTATTTCTCACTGTCAGCCTGCAAAGAGCTTAGTGTTGGTATCAAGGATACAAATAAGATGCAAAGTGGTTTTCATTGACAGCAAAAAGCTAAACCTGTGCTGCTCACATTAAAAATGCAAAGCACATTTTAGAGTGCACTGGGTACTAAAAAAAAAATAAAAAAAATATAAAAGATCATTTTCCCAGGGCATGTCACACAAATTTAGTCTAGAATAATGCTATATGTCAGAGACAGCCCTGATTTTGCAGCTGAATTTCAATGTTGCCTTTTCTTTCTTCTGTCTCACCCTACCAGGTGCCATTCTCCTTTGAAAACTACTCTTCTCTTACAGATTGCTGCTGCTACCTTGTCACACCCCCTCTTGCCTCCATCTGCCACTGCCTCCTCATGGGCCATCACTTCTCACTGACTTTAGCCTGGGGAAGAGAAAAAAAAACCCCAAAGTAGCTCTACTTTCATCTTACCTCTAACAATGCTATACCTCTTCAGACAGAAACAGGGATACTTGTACATCTAAAAGAGTATCTCTAAATAAAATGAGTCAAACACAGTTCAGGATTACTCTCTCTACACAAATGAAGGAGGGTGAAAAAGCAAGATTTCCTTATGGTTCTCCTGTAGGTCCCAGACGCCATGGTAGGGAACAAAAAGGCTTCTGCAGTTTTCAATAGCCCTCTGTCACAGCTGGCACCCCGCCAGCCTGTGCCAGACACCGGCTGCTGAGCCCGCTGGGGATGTGGTGCTGGAGCAGAGAGGCCCAAGGAAACCAAAAATGAAGAAAGGGCCATCAGGGCTGGAGACAAGGAGCGAGACAAGGAGCAAGACAAAGTCAGTAGAGAAACGTATTCAGGGTAATGGGTAAGGGGCAAAGTGAAGAAAAGAAAAAGAAGGTAAGATCTGGAAGTACTGCTACGCACTTTGCTTTCTCCCAATGTAGGCTCCCCAGCCCTTCCATGCATTTGCCATACCTCACTTTTAACTCCTTAAAGCGTTGTTTTACAGCAGTCTTAGTGACTTCCTTTTGAGTTGCATTTCGCTGATGAAATTCCTCAAAACTTTTGCTTCCTCCAAATCCCACTTTGCTGCTCAGTCTCTACTCTGCAGCAGCATCATAAGGGAGAAAACTTTGTCTTGTTCCTGAAAGTTTTCAGTGACTGAAAACATTGTACATGGAACTATGGAGGAGAGGGGGGCGGGGGGAAAATAAATCACCAGCCAAACACCAACTTTGTTAGAACTGTCTTTTCTCAAAATGCAGCAAGACATCTCCTGAAGAAAACTATCCCTCACATACTTCACTTTATATACAAAATTATTAGCTCACTGGACTGCTGTCCAGACAGGGGTCTGAAAATGTGTTCTGAAAACACATATGTTCCCTGGAAAACACAAGAAAACTTAAACAGAAAGCAAGGGAATAATCCTAA
The DNA here is from genome assembly GCA_013399915.1 of Illadopsis cleaveri. Taxonomy (NCBI): domain Eukaryota; kingdom Metazoa; phylum Chordata; class Aves; order Passeriformes; family Timaliidae; genus Illadopsis; species Illadopsis cleaveri. The sequence continues at coordinate 706,101 of VXBB01022695.1, forward strand.
TACATTTTTATTACACCTTCTGGTAAAACCTTCAGATTATTCAGACCAAAATTTATTAGCAAGTGACTAAAAAGGCATTCAGACCCAGAGCTTCAGCACACTATGCTCTCGCTCCCTTCTCCAAGTTTTATCCCTGCTTATATATAGCCAGCCCCCCTGCTGCGGTACATCGGCAGCAGGCTCACAGCCTCCTCCCTGCTCGCAAGGAGAATGCTGCCCTGGAACACCGCGTACTCCCAGAGGCATTACGATAGTCTCATTTAAGGCACGGAACGCTGCGGCCATGCTCTGCACCAGAAAAGTATTTCTGTAGCAAGACAGAGGGAGCAGCAGGCATTTTGTCACCCTGAAAAGGCAAGGCTGTCCTGTTCTGACAGCCGCTGCCTGCAGCTATCTCCTCCCTCCCCTTTTAAGTTGCTATGTGCGTGTAACCACAGCGGCAATAAATGTCCTTCCTCACGTTTCTAACCAGAATTAGAGGCAGAGGTACAGCCATGTATCCTGTTCTCTCCATCCCGGCTGCTCATCTCCAGCAGAGAGGGGGGAGCACCCTGCTGGATGGGACCATGAGTAGGTAGGCTGAGTTTCCAAAGGTTTGCTTCTAAATAACTGTGCCACTTACCCCCTCTCTTTGCTGAGGCAGCAGAACATGAGATATGCACTTCTTAGAGGCCCAAGCTTGCTTCTGGCATACAATAAATCAAACTGAAAAGCACCAAGACATCAAATTGTAAACGGAACCAGCTGAGCAGGGGCATCTTTTTGTACTCCTAACAAACCTCTCAACTGGAAGCAGCCCAACAGACAGAGAAAACAAAACTCTTACAACACAACATCAGAATCAAAACAATGCACACAAGAAAAATATAAGAATTACGGCTCAACAATCATCCTTCTGTATTCCCATCATCCAAAATAGGTCCAGGATGGCTATAGTAGAACAAGAGTCAAATTGCAACAGAAATACGAGGACACACGCTTCACCTTCAAGATTATTTTCTCATCAGTACATAATATTTCAATTCCATTTAAGATCCTTGTTTTGTGTTTTTATGGTACCAGATTATTTGATTAATCTGGAATTAGTCTAAAATAACTTCCTCTGGAATACTGCTCAGTGTAATTCTTTACTTCTTAATTAAACACGGTTCAGTAAGGAACTTGATGAGTGGCATCATTGAGCATGCTGTACTAGAAATCTGGTTAAAATAATTAAGGGGTTTTTTTAATTATGTCAGTTTCAGAAGACTTGAAAGGATCCCAAAGTCAAAAATTAAAGTACTGCATGAGATTGTTGAGTAGGCCTGCTCTTGTCCATCAAATGCAAAATAAGGCACCAGTCCAGAAACCATGTTTTTCTGGTTGTGCAACCCCAGAAAACTGCTCCTTCCCATTTCCCCCAGCCTGCTCACACTCCACTAGCAAGGCACAGTTATTCCATAAGATCTTTCCTCTTCCCTTATTCTGGATGTTATGCTTTGCTCTTTGAGGAGACGCCTTTTCCTCAGTTCCCGGATGAACTGACGGTTTCCTGCAGGAAGGGATATGTTAAATTTTTGCCCCAAGACTAGGCTGGAAGGACGGCAAGAGGAGGCTCCTGAAGCCCATCCTCTGAGCCGCTGCTGGAGAACAGCGCTCGCCACTCACAGGCAGAAGTGAGGAGAAACAAAGGGCTGTTTGTACAGCATTTCCCAGCAGCCCTCCCTCCCTCTTCTCATCCCTGCTTGCTCTAGCTCTCTCTGGGTACATCTAAAAAGATACAGCTGCCAAGAAAGTGGAAGGGAGTGAACCAGAAGAGAAAGGTACGTTTTGCTCCTGAAATTATCCTTGTCTACTTGTTCTGCTCCTTCTAGTAACAGAATACAGAATTAGAAATACATATAGGACCATGCAGAAGAAGATTTGGGAGAAGGTGTTATATTGCAGGCAAGAGATACCATTCAAGACAGTTGCATGGCTGGGATCCAAATCAAAATAATTCTTTTACTATCTTGCTTTTCTTTGAAGTTGGATACGACATATTAACATCTGAAGTCACTAAATATACTATATTGCCTTCCAGTGCTCAATACAACATAGCGAGAAGTGCCTTCACAATGAATAGCTGTCTTAAAGAAAACTAAATTGGATTTAATGAGAACTCACTTTCTAGGAAGAATCATGGTATTGATGACAACTACAAAGCAGTAATTCACTGAATTCATCCTCAGTGGAATAGCTGCTGTCCTTACAGTGCACCAACTGTTCAAGCAAAATAGATTTAAGATTTTTTTTTAATGGAAAAAAATTCTTTACAATATTATCAGTTATGCAGTTCTTGTGTAATGATTTTTAGTAACACACTAATAAACCTAACTATGAAGCACTAACACACCTAAATACTTAGCATCTGACAGGTGTTTGTGAAAGGCAAACTTGACAAATAAATAAACACTAAAATACATTTCATTTTGAGTAAGCGAAACAATTTTAATATATATTTGCTTTTTAAGTGCAACTTGTTAACCTGACATAGGGCACTGGACAGACTGGAAAAGAACATACACCAAAAGTGTACCAATTGATATATTTCTTGTTTTCAACATTAGGCAACTAGAAATACAGCCTACTTAAGGGGAAAAGAAGGGTGTATTTAATGAAGGATTGATATTTTTAATGGTTGATAGATCAACCTACAAATATTTCTATTTTCTCAACCACGCAGGATCTCTAGAAGTGCCAAAATACACAGTTTGTACCATTTCTCAGCTTTCTCTATTTCTAACACCTGAGCTCCTACTGATACTGTGTGGCCTTTAAAGGACATCACTTTTCATGAACTATTACCCTGTTGTTCTTGGACGAGGAGGCTGAGACTTGGGGTTTTCTCTTCAGTCTGATTACCTCTGCATCTAGCGGATCCAAAAACTAGATGGTGCCAAATTGCCTGGCAAGATAATTCAAACACTCTCAGCTGAACAAGCAGAGACAGCACTAATTCCTGACTCATCATGCATATTCCCAAACTAACCATTTTCCTTTAGGAAAAGTTCCAAACTATTTCAAAGTATGGTATTCCCAGGGGTATTTGGTCTTAAACTTTACTTACACCATGTCAAAATAATCAAAATAATTAACTGAAAAGAACTTACGCAAATGCAAGGAGCTCATTTTCAGTAGTTTTAGATGGCTTTACTCCTGCTAGAATTTGAAATGATAAAATCTTGATAGAATAAGCTGGTCAGGCTTACCATGCCTGACACTGCTATCTTTTCAGAAGGCCTTATAAAAAAAAAGGATCTATAAGAGGATGCTTGCTGGCAATGAATGAGTCTTTGAGCCACATTAGCGATTGGATTTGTTCATCACATTTTCCTGACTTGTTTTATGAGAAAAGCCTATCTTCTGTGCTATGCAAAAGCAGACAATGCCTTTGACACTCTTTTTGAAATAAACATGCACATACTAGCTCTGTTCTTTACCTAGGCAATCAGTGACACTCCAACATCTGTTCAGCCGCACTCAGGAAAAGGCATTGCAGCAGTTTGTCAGACAGAAATGCTGCGTCTGAAAGGTCTGCTGACTTTATCCGCATCGATCCTGTGCAGGGAGCTGATGAAACACTTCAGCTCCTTGGCAATCTTTCATCTGCAAACAGGGACTGTTCGCCCCCAGGAAAGAAATACCTGTTACAAGAAAGGTCTTTTGACAAGAAGTTTCTGTTTGACTGTGATCTGCAAAAATAAAACCAAAACCCCAGAGGAATTATTTAAGCAGAAACAAAATTATAATATTTTTTTCTGAATAATAATAATGTTATAATTGGTAAGATGCATAACTGGTCAGAGGAGCTGTCTATCCATAGCTCTACAGCATGCTGACTTTGCTAATACTGATTTTGGCACCCATCCATAGAAACTCTCCTGATTAAACACTACAGCAATATCCTATTATTTTTCAAGGCAAGTAGTGAGTTACAGAATCACCTTAAAAACTGTAGGTTGTGATTTTTGAATCTAATGATTTGACAGTGTATAGAGAATGTGCCTATTTTCAGGATGAATGTGCCTATTTTCCAGGAAGTGAATTCCCACAAATTTTGAGGAGATAGGCAGCTGACAACAAATCCAAATGAGGATTTCAGTTGAACTCCAGGTAGGGAAAGATCACCTGAATTAGTAGAAATTTTTAAAAAGTCCACAAGAGCAAAGTATCATGAATGCCTCATCCTCAGTAGATGAACACAGAATAATCCAATCGCAGGAAATTTTCTTCCTTAAATACTTCAATAATTAAGCTCAACTATTTGAACAGAAGATTAAATTGCACTCCCTGAAACTGGCATTTATCTAGGTATAGTATAAATACTTTTTTTCTCTTTAAGCATTAGTCTTCTCTGAACAGAACCCTCATAACTAAAGTGTTTATACTCCTACAAAATTAAACCATAAATATAATAATACATATTCTTCACTCAAGTCTAAAAAACACCAGGCAAGGTTAGAACAATGTTTACTTTATTTGAGTAGTAGTTTTGAGGTCTAAAACTAATAAAGACAATATGTTATTCAATACTGCACTCTGAGGTAATTAAAAATAGATCCCCAAGGCTCCATTACTAGTAGTTTATAGGAGTCGCCTACTCAAAAGTTCCCATATCAGTTCATGGAAACTAAAAGGAATTATTCAATGAATTTTGCTTCTACAACAGAAGCCAAAAAAATACAGAAGAGCTTATTCTCACTTCACTCATGATTTTTAATATATTGGCCACTTTTTCATATTTCATTTGGCTAGTGATGTTCACAAAAATAAATAACCAAAAAGCTTTGAGGTGTTGTATTTTATCCTGAATATGAATCTAAATTTCCAGATTTTCTTACACGGCATTTTATTCATTGGCTGGAGAAATGGAAGATAAGATAGCTGCGGTAAAGAAAACTACCTGAGAAAAATGACTTAAAAATACTGTAGATTTAAATATTTAAAAACTTACTGTTTTTCAAGGGTGATCTGAAGATTTTTACAAAGTAATCCATATTATAGTCACATCTACAGCTGCCATATCTCATTTTTTTTCCTTATCTAGATAATAGCTCTATCATCTTAACTTCAGCTTTGATAGTCTTTGATCAGACATTGCCTTACACCTTGTTATTTTTGGGTAAACCCATTCTAATCTTCATCCCCACAAGGAAGAGCAGGGCTGGCTCATAATGTCATGTCACGGCATCAATTCCAAAGTTGCCAACGAGATGAAGGACAGCAAAGTCTTGCTTAAGTCTTACACAAGAAAAATAATGAGCACACAGGGTGGGTGCTGGGCAGACCTGGTCATTCTTTAGGTTCAGTTCCAGAGCAGAATTTCTATTTAAATGCAGTTAACAGATCCATTTTGTTTGAGCATGAGGATAGGTAAAAAACCCACTCTCTTTCCTAATACCAATAAAAGTTCAGTTGAAATGTTGTTGAAAATCCTAATTTAAAAGTGAACGCAAGTTCAAGGATCCAAAGCTTTGAGGCATGGTCAGACTGTGCAAAGCAGCACAGAACAGCAGAGCTCACATTAAACGAAACTATGGAGAGCCTAGTGGCCAGCAGGAGAGTTTTGCAAGGGATAATTTGTCCCACTTTTTAAAAAGCCAGTTAAACCATAATGACCTCCAGTAGCAAGACTCAACTAAGCAGTCTGCAGTACTAAAAAAATCCATTAAAGAAGATTCTTCATCATGCTGTATCACACCAGAGCCCAGGACAGCAGCACTTGGCAGCACTGCAGACAGCTTCAACTTCCTTGGCTGCTTAATGCCTCAGTTTCTCACACAGCCCATGACACAGGATTCAATCAGCAAGCAGTTTTTCCACAGCTTTGATGGGGAAGGATACTATTTATTTTACGTGAGTGACTCTTGTTTTGACAGGCAAAGTGGCCAGGAAGGCAAGGACACACATTCAGACATTTCCCCCTGGTTTGGTAGTAATCGATACAATCACTTACAGCACCGAGAAAACACGGTCAGCTCAAAGCAATTTTCTCAAGGTGAGAGGCCAAAGAAACAACAAAATTGCCAGCATCAGAAGCCTCAATTCCCAATGAAAGGATTCCCAAGGTTGCACAGAAAGTAATGAATATCAATTCTGCTGCAATATTATTTACCTCCTAGGAGAAAACACTCTCCAGCACTCAGGCTCAAATGACCAAAACTTCACAGGAAAGAAAAATGCAAGGCAGAAAGCAAATCAGGGAAAGAGGTCTGTTCAGCAGCAATACCTGTGTGTCACATACCTCGTTTCTCTTTAGCACCCTGCTGTGGGAAGCTTGGCAGAAATGAAGATGGTGTCGGTGCTGCTGCTGCTGAGCACCCTCCTGGGCACCCCCGCGGTGCCTTCCCAGCGCCCTGCTTGTCACAAGAGGGCCCTCCAGGAGCACAGCTGCCTCACCCTCCCCGAAAGCAAGGAGAACCTCCGGCACATCGACGACGGTCTGCAAGATCACTTTTGGGAGGGGAAGGGCTGTGAGATGATCTGTTACTGCAACCTGAATGAATTGCTCTGCTGCCCAAAGTAAGATCACAGTAATTTCGTGTAAACTTGTATAGTTCTTCACAACTGCCCATTATATTTCCATCATTTTACAGTTTCCACACAGGGAATAAGCTATCATTTTAAAGAAATTCATCCCTTCAGATGGTTTGAAATGATACCAAGATATAGCCAATCTTCTGTTACTGTCAGTTTTGAGGATTTGTTTTTCAGGGGCTCACCTGGGACGTGCTTAGTGTATTTTGTAAACCTCCCTGTCCTATTGACTTCAGCATTTGAATCACCCAACTTTTGACTCATCTGTCTGATCCAAACTAAGAATAACTACATCAAGCCCTTATTCACAGCATTTTACAATGAAGATGTTTTCAGACCACAAAAAAATCCTATTTGATTTCTGTTCCAGGGAAGAGAATTATATTGCTAAAGTGCATGCACATACGTCAGTTGAACAAGTAATTCTGTAAAAATAGCTGTTAAAAGCAGAAAAGCAAAGGAGGGGCACAGGGGTTCACACATACTCGTTTAAGGCAAGACAAAGATTGAGCCCAGGAAGATCAACATCTCCCTGGCTTGCTTGCACTGCTGACGAAAAGTTGAACACTGAAGTTGTCACTGAACATGGGGTTTTTGTTGTGCTTACATAGAAAGAACATAACTGAGTTAAATAAACACCATCAGTCCATACTGGTTTTAGGTAATAAAATGTATTAAAAGGTATTATTTCATTCAGCTTTTCAGCAACATCTTTTCTTCAGTAAATTTGGATTAGAAATATCAACAGTTCAAAACTTACTAATACTTCAGAGGCACCAAAATGTGACGACGGCATTATATAGACGAGCAAAAATGATTTTTCGTATGTGCTCCTCTTAACACTCATTTCTCAAGTCCTCTAAAATCCAATAAAGGCAACTTTTCAGCACTCCTGTAGGGGACTCAAGTTGAACCAAGTGAGAAAGACTTCTAAAGTTAAAAATCTCACATTCAAACTGAGAGCAGGGTTTAAGTAAGATTTTCATCTTTAACTTTCCCTAAAACCAGATATGGTGTCCTCACCCTGAAGCACCCTTTGGGTCTCTAGCTTCAGGCTTTGAGCAGCATAGTAAAGCCTCTTCCTTTGATACAAACACGGAATAAAGTACTCCTTCCACCATCCTGAGGTACACAAGACATGCTTTGCATCCGTGCTCTTGGGACAAACCACTAAAACAGTATGCGTGCACATGCCAAAGTCCTTTATTTTGATAATATAATCTACTGGTAAGTTCATTTTCTCAAAGTTAAAATACCAGGGTAGAGTTCTGCAACCCAGTCAGCCATTGAAAGTTTTGTCATTGCTCCCACAGCAGGCCAGCAGAGGTAGAAACACAGTATCTTCATCCAGACCCGCAGTTGCATTTGCATTTCTGGAAGGACATCCCACAATAATCCCACACACACAGTAATCTCACATACATCATGATACATGCTAAAAAATATCCACAGTGGGAAATGCATGTCATGTTAAAGCTCTAATAAACCAACAATCTAATTGTTTAAATATGTGATCCTATCTTTCAGGGATATTTTCTTTGGACCAAAGGTATCTTTTGTGATCCCCTGCAACAGTCAATGATTCAAGTCTGCAAGTGAAGATAACAGACATCATTCTACGATCATGTAATAATATTTTCAAGGGGAAAAACAAAACCACCACCACCAAAAAAAACTTCCTTTCTAACCACAAGTCACTGCCTCATTTTACACTGTAGAAAGAGTTTCCTTTCTATACCTTCATAGAGTATCAAATACGTAAGAAGTTTTCTTTTCAAATCTGGTAGCTGACCTAATTTCCATAAAGCCATTTCCATGGTTTAACAGATTGTACAAGCTCTTAACGTATCCTAATATGCATCCCGCAGCAAAAAGCATAACTCCTCTTACTCAGCACAATATCCTTAGCTAGTTTGGACAAAGAAACTTCAAGCCTAATCCTTCATGTTGTTAGGAACATGACTCTCAGAGCAACTTGTGGCAGTACAGCTTTCTATTCCATTATTGCCACCACACTTTTAAAGCAGTTTTAAGCTGAAGCCACTCAGTCCCTGGCACTTCTGAAAGAGAGGCTCCCATGGTGTTTAGGCATCTTAAAATATATGCACATACAAAAGGCATGTACTTTCCATATTTGAAAGTATTTCACTGGAATTAAAAAAATAGTAAAAATTGACATTAACAGTACTAGAGCACACTTGGGTCTTATGTCTAACTGGTCACCTGCTTTGACTATGAAATCTCTAAACACTTAAATTGCTTAATCTTAGCATTGAACATTTAAAAATATTAGAACAACAGATTTTTTAATCAAGCGCTGTTTGAAATATAGTGCCCCAAATTAAGTTTAAATGCTGCCTTTTTTAGGCTAGTCCTGTAAGGCAATAGCTACAGAAAACTCAGGGATAATCATAATATTTAAGAGGTATTTTGTGATCTATGAGATAGATGCAAAAAACCATAATTTTTTGACCATTTTTCTGTTATACTGCAATCTGTATTGGCAGGTGTTGAGAGATGACCACATAATTTTAAGCAGTCACCTGAACAAGCCAGGCTTACAGGCAGCAAGCCTGACCTACTGCCTTACACATATAAACTCTTTAGCTATCAAGTCAGTCACATGGGATGTGTGCAGTACTGAAGGACCTGCAGTCTTCTCTGATCAAAAAATGCACTGTTCACCTACTAATCTTACACATTGGCCCGAAGTGCTACCACCAGTTTACCACACTTACTTCATGTGTCAGTATGAAATATCACCATGGATGTTTTTCTTCTTGTTAGTAAACAAGGGTTGATACTGGGTGAGGGGGTGATTACACACAGCCAATAATAAATGTTTCAAGTAAATCTGTGTGTACTATTTTTGCCTGACTGACTGTTAAACAGTTTGTGTCACCAGGCTTTTCAAGCCTCGTTTGTGTGATTATTCAAGCAGATTAGAGTAATTTGGGCTTCCTACCAAATAATCAATTGATAGTAAAATAAACCCCATAAATCTGGCAACCCAGTGAAAATATCCCAAGTCAGTGCTCTGTGAAAAAACTTATGGTTATGTGCTCTTGTGTAAAGTCCTCTACAAGCTTTTGGGGTATGTTAACTTCTGTTGTCTGTGCCATCATTTCTACAAGAATCATGTTGCATATGCCTGGCATTCACAGCTTTGCAAAGCAGCCATTGCAAAAAATATTCAAGGCGGATACAAAGCTGGGTACTAAAGCTGGTGGCTTTCAGTTACCTTTCTTCCATGACTCCCGGAAAATCCACGATCCCCTGGAGCAAGATAGGGTCACTTAAGCTACTACTTTTAATTAAGACTGACTTTCCATAGAAACTTGCTTTTGTTTCTTTCCTCACTCTCCTTCCCTCATATAGCTGCTTCTACAGGTCCTGCCAGGCCTAGGTGAGAACATTCAACCCTGTCACACACTCAGAAAGAAATTCTTTATCCTTTGGATGTCCTATCCATGACTAGGTTTCCTGGCTTTTTTATGCAACTCGCACTTTGAAGGTAAGAAGCTTGAATGTGTGCAAAGGACATTTAGTAAGCAAATTGACAGTCCCTGCCATGAAATGGGCATGAAAACTATCTTCAAAGGAGCACCAATTTTAGCTGTCCTAGATATCACTGTCTTGAACTTAGGCCAGCACTGCAGAACTGTATTGTGGAAATATATAAAGCAGTACAAGTGAAAGAAATCATACGACCGAGAGATACTGGGAAGGCAGCCAGTTTGAGGTTAGGGTTTATCATTATTCAGTTCTATGCAAGCATCACAGGTCAAAGAAAGCAAAGTGAAGCATCTTAGTAGTAGTGATGCCAGCAGAGTAGTAATTTTCAAAAAACCTCAAAAGATTAACATCAAGCAGATTAGATCACAGACATACTGCTTTCTCATTTTTCCCAAATTAAGAAAAAGCTTACAAACATCTGATAAGGTTAGGAGTTGCAATGAATGCTAACTGAACAAGCTGAAGCTACGTGTTCCCCAGCTTCAAGATGAAAACTGTTTTCCCTCAGCTTTTTATTCACCCTATGTGCACAGCTTTAAGCAGAAAGAAATCATATTCCATACACCACACATTTAGACTGGCACAATAGTTGACAATACAAGAAGTCATTCATAATTCCATCTTCAACATCAGAATTTTCTAAGACAATCAACTGAAAGCCTAAGTATTGCTGGATATTATTCTCCATAAGTTACCATAAGTTTTGCATTTATTGAGAGGGGTTTGTTCCTTTTAAACAGGCCTGAGCTAATCCATGCAATGAGAAAGAAACAGTGTGCCTCTTAGAAGAGACTGTATTGACCCCACACAGGCTTGACTCGCATTCTCCAATTAAGTTCTTAGCAGCAGTCCATGCAGACAAACGGAGAAGTCAGCAGGTAAAGGATTTCTTACCGAGTCGAAGGATTTCTCAGCACAGTAAGCTGCAGCAGTCTCTTCATCTGTACTTACAGCTTTGAAATTCGAGAGCTGCATTTTTTTTCCATTTTAATATAGGAGCAGGAAGGTCTCAGTGCTTGGAAGCATGTATCTCCACAATGACAAAATGAACAAACAAATCAGAAAATCCTCCAATTCTTATTTCCAAAGGGGAAAAAAAAGTGTTAGCCATTTCTGTCCAGCTAAGAACAGAACTGACACTTAAAGACTTTTGCCATAGGAAAAAGAACTTATTGACAAGTCTGCTACAGCATTTTTTTTAAAGGCATTGATTGCATCATGAGCACTTGAGGTACATATATAAATATATCCTTGGCACATTTTAATTGAAAAATATTTTAATATTATTACATAGTTCATCAAAGCTTAACTATTAAGTACAAGTATCAGAGAATCTTAGAATATGTTGAGCTGGAATGGGACCCGTCAGGATCATCGAATCCAACTCATTAAAATTACAGACACACCCATTTTAGCAACAGTATCAGTGATATTTATTTAAAATACTTTTGCTGAGGAAATTGTTTTCATAAGAGATGGTTTTCAAACAAATCAGCAAGGTTATGAAAAATAAAACAGGTAAACTCTCTCAGGAGAAAAAGTTACAAAGAAAGCTTTTGTATATCAACAAAACCTCAGTCTTTTGATTTGCAGCCTGAGTCTCAGTCTCAACCTTTTCTGCCTAATGAACCCCACTATCCATCTTTAGATCTGGTTTGTTCTTGTCATTCTTCACTGAGTAGATGAAGTATGTTAAGGTGTCCTTTTCATTCACTGGAATTGTCCTAAAATGGCAGCCAATTATCTAAAAAGGAAGAATGCAAGGAAATTAAATAATCACTCTTACATGCAAAAACTGAAGATTCAAATTTAAATATACCACAATAAAGTTTAAAAGACTGATTTAGAAGCTTACAAAAAAAGAAAATGTTGCCTCTCTTCAGAAGTCTTTAGTAGTCATAGGAAGGTAAACTGATAACTGTGAACTAAATGTAGCAGATTGTACCCCTAATTTCCAAAGTAAAAAGTTGAGAAATTTTTCAGGGGAAAAAAACCCTCAAAGCTATCATGGGACTATTATTACATCTGTTTAGTTAAAGCTCGAATATAACAGATAATGACTACAGGACATCAACAGTGACAGCACAGTTATAAGAGACTACTGCTCTCCACTCAGTTTGGGAGGTGGTGCCTGCATCAAATCACATACAGAAACATCCAACACAACACAAGATTTATCAGAGAACTATAATTGAACATTCAGCTCTTCAAAACAGAGCTATCAAGGAAAATTCACCATGCTGTAACCATTGAAACATGACAATCTGTAAGCAGTTCTTGAATCACTTGTCATTTCAGCAGTCTTTCCCTTCATCAAAATGAACACCAGCTTTAAAGAAGGTTGCAAAACATTGTAACTGAGTCTGTTCTCTGGCTTTTTGCCAGATTGGTAATTAAAATTATGAAGTGAAAAACATGGGACTACTCACTTAAGCACCACAGGATATAAGAATAAATGTTTAACCTAACTAAAAAGTTAGGAAGCTTTCTAAACTCTACCCCAAAAGCATTCACAGAGAAGCAGTTTGACACAGTAATTTGAAGTGAACTTTCAGTAACAGCTAGAGCAGTGTCTATGGTATGTTAGGACAGATTACAAGGAATCCAATGTACTGTATATTAAGGGAGCTCTGTGGCTATGGCTCACAAAAACCTGCAGGTCAGACAAATCAAGCATGTGGCAGAAGCAGCTTTGCCCATGCACACCATGTAGCACTGGAATAACCTAGTGCAAGTATCATATGAGATGTACCTATAGCAGACCCTTTGAAACACCAGTTTTGCAGAACAAAAACTGGTTGTGCCTTCTCAAATCACAGCCCTGCTAATTCAAGAGCCAACCTACATATAAGAATATGGAAGACTGATTTTGCATTCTTACACTTAGTGGCAACAGGACTATTATTATACAGTTCAGCCTTGAGATCACCCATACCTTTAAGAGCCTTGCTTTTAATCCACACAGATTAAGGTGGAATGAGAACAGTGCCTGCACTTAAATACAGATGAATGTATCATTGCACAAAAGTGAAAAATCAGCAGCTATACCTTCCTCTTAAGATCACCAGCTCTTCCACTTATTTACATCAATATGCTGTGACTGCACCTTTGCAGCACTAAAGAACTCCTTTAAAATTGCACTCATGCGAAGCAAAGATGCTAACATACAGCTGTACTGATGTGCAGCTTCAGCACTTTTAGAAACAGTAAATTCCATACAATTCTAGTTCTCTGACAGCAGATTCCAGTGGCTTTAACAGAAGTAATTATCAATAGAAGCATGTTTTTTCAGGTTTCTGTACTTTACATATACAGAAACCTATGTTTGCAGTAATTAGCTTTTTAAAGCAAAGTCTGAACCTTACCAGAACTTCACTGACACCTCTCAGTTTCTAGTTATTTTCAGCAGGACATTTCAGGTGAAGCTGTGATTGATGCACAGACAGAATAGATCCATGATTCTATGATATTCAGGGGCATGAAGATCATCTTACTGTTCCAGTTCAAAACAGTGCTTTTAAGCAGCAAACACTCCTTTTGGAAGTTAAGAGTCCCTCCTCTGGAAGGCTTTTACTTTTGATTTACTTGGCTCAGGAGCTGTGGCCAATGAAGGACGCTAGATAAGCAGCTCCCTTTTGTTCTCCTAAAATCCAGATTATATAGGCACTTTATGCAAGGATCACAGTGTATAGAAAACCACATGCCACAGCAAGTTGCATTTTCTATTATGGGAAACACTCATACATACTTCAACAAGCTGTGCTTTGTTAAGTCCCGGTCTGGTCTGTAGCTTGAAGTGTCTTTTGTACCTTCGAAGTGTGTTTACTTGTAACTGATATAAATCAACCTAGAAGAAAAGAGAGGAAAGGGGAAGAAAACAATCTAATATAACTGAAAAAAAATCAGTCATTAATAGTTCGCCTCGCAAAAACATTTTGGAAACTCATAGATATGCAAGTGTAAACAGTCAGCTCAGCAGATGTCATTTTGACAAAAAACAAACCCCACCCTGCACCTTTCAGCAGAAAGGAAAATATCCCAGCTCTGTTTAAGAGTGTTTTGTTGTTACTGAGCATGCCTCTACCTCCCTTTAGCTGTGGACAGAATTTAGAACTCATTATTGTACTGTCATCTGTTCTGGGTTGTTTGCTTCCCAGTTCCAGCATGATAACAGGAAGCCCAATAGCAACTTTGATATAACATCTATGAAGATGCTGATTCAAAGGACACCCCTGTATTGTGATTTCAGCCATTAAATCTTATGTAGATTACACACAAGACACAGCACATCTGCACCATGAAAGAGCACATGTTAGAATCAGGACAAAGTCTAGACCACAAGTGTTCTTGGCTTGAGGTGAGAAAAGAAAACAACTGCTCTTGCTCTCCAAACGTATCCCTGCTACACAAGCAAAATGCAGGAGTTATGTGCATGGGCATAAATGTTCAAAACTCTTTCTCAGTGCCAGTCAACAGTTGAAAGAATTACACAAAGTCCTCTCAGGGATACAAATACACACCCTTAATCCAGTACTGGGTCAGTTTTGAATCCTATGTACTCTGGTCAGTCACTTCTCCCAGCAACAGCTTACCCTCCCATCCTCCCTGACAACCTAAGAGAGCTTAATCAGATGACTGAATGGGAGAGCAAGCTCAGAAAGCAGGCTGAATGAGAAATTCTATTAGGTCAGTTGCAATTACAACAGCATTCTCCAAATTCACTGCATTAAAGATTGATGAAGGCATTCACTTTTATTTAACAGCCTCACTGCAGAACACTTAAAAACAGCAGTGCAACTGCACACTAGCAACCTGGCCAGACTTGAAGTGAGGCCACCTTGCATGACAAAGGATGTTTGGTGTTTCTAAAGTTTACATGGCATTAAATTCTACTTCCCAAGCCACAGTGAGGAAGTTACCCTTGCAGCATCATGCAAAAGAGGAACAGCAGCCTTTCACCAAGCCCCAGAAGCTACGAGTACCGCAGGAGGTTTCTCCTCCTCTAGGAATCATTTCCAACCAATAAAGATGGTCATGACTGAGATGCAAGCAGGAGAGCCCTACAACTGCTTACAAGAATGATACTTTTTACTTTAGCATATTGGGTAATAATTGAAAAAAAAAAAAGGTGGTCAAGGGCAAACAGGTATCGAAGGCATACAGTAATTATAAGAATGAACATACTGCCCTTGTCCAAACAGCCAGCTGACACTCCTCAAAAATAGTTCCCAGTTTTCTTTTCTGTAATAATACTGTTAAGAAGAAAAAACCTTGTTTTCTTGTTCTGGATATATCTGTCAGTAGTGACATGTTTTACAATCCTGGCATAAGAAAACAAAAAAAGGCTTCCAGGAGAGCTGCAATTACACCGTGTCAGAGAGCTACCTGAAGTCACCTACAGCACTAGCTCTAGAAAGAACTTTTCAAGAAACAATCTCAAATATTTAACAGACAGACAGCACCACCCAGCATCAAACTACTTTCAATCTCCTAAAATCCTCTTATGCAGAGCCTTCAGACTGAAGCCTCGTGCCTAAAGGCACAGATTCCTTAACAAAGTTTCCTCACTTACTTGCTGTTATCTGCAGATGCTGACCATAAGGATGCCATCAAATTAACACTTACAGAACAACTTCTGAAGAATGTTTTAAAAATCCCTCTCAGAAGGGACTACGTAGGCATAACAGACTCTGCTCAAAACTAACACACTGTGGAGCACCTGCTAAGCAACGCTGTAGCAGAAATAAATGAAATAATCCAGAGCACGCTTAAGAAAAAGAGGGCCTTATGTTCAAGATCAACCCATTACACTATGAAAAAAGTTGAACGCTTTGGTTCCCTTATTTTAATGGGTCAGATTTCACTGGCATGCAGTGGAGAAAACAGGTTGAAAAGATACTGTATTTCTCTACTCCACCCCTTCACAGCAGAGCTTCCCAAATGGCTCTTCCCCCTGCAATGGGGCAGAAACAAAGCTATCACCATTAAAGTCTCAGTGTTTAAAGTGACTAAGGCAATGGAGTAATTGCCAAGAGCCATCTGCAATACATTTAGCACAAAAGAAAGGCTTGGAGGGACAAGACAGAAGCATTTGCATCCCAAGCACTATGTGCAATTCCCTTCTGGTTGTCAGGTCCTGCAAAAGATAAGAGTTCGATGGTATGTGGCAAAGCACTAAGAAGAAGATCAAACACTAAGGAGGAGGAAACTGAAAACAGCAGATTTCTGAGAGAACCATCAGACACTTAAAAATAGAGACTCTTGTTCATTGTACTCTGCACTATTTAATCAGAAAACATGCCACAAAATTCACTTAAGTTCTGTTACACTAAGAACAGTGCGGATCAAGAATCTTCCCTTTCCCACACGTAAGGTAAGCTGTAAAAGTGGAAGAAAGGTGTTGGTCCAGACTCGGTGTCATAAAGAAGCCTAACACAACAACTCGGGAAAAAAAAAAAAGATCAACTGTTTAGCTACCTCTGGAGTGTCGATATCTTGCACTGGTGAGTCACCATCATCATCGCTGCCTTTCCTCTTTCTTCTATTTCTCACACTCTGAATTAAATTTTTGTGGAAGTCACAAATGTACAGATGTCTTGCCTAGAAGAATAAAACGGCGTCTTTCAATCAAACCCATGTAGTATATCTCCCAGACTCAAGTGCACGTAGACAGACAACCCCTAAGCACTCACAGCCACATTAACTGGGTTGAGGAAGCTTTTCTACTGGCTTTTTCTAAATGGAGACTGTGCTGCGTTGCAGCTCCCTGCCACCGGCTGGGCCCCGAGCTCGCAGAAATGCTGCAATCGGCCGATGCAGCAGTGCCAGGCTGCGGAGCCACGCAGCACACACAGCCCTCCCTCCCTCCCTCCGGCCGCGCATCGCACCGCGGGGGCCGGGCAGCACGCAAACAAAAAACAAGCTTTCAGTTGTTCTCTGCAGGGCTAAAGGACGGCTCTCATTTCCCCAGCTATGTCCTCCCCTCCTTGTTTTACTTCCGCTGCCCGGCGTGGTCACGCAACAGACTTATTTTTACTTTCTTTCTTTTTAACAAGTTTCCCTTTCGTGGGGATCCGCACGCTTTGGGACATCTCGGTACATACCAGCCCGGAANCCACAGGAGCCGATGCTCAGGCTCTTGGGGCTAGAGGGGACCCCAGGAGCAGGCAGGAAAGGCGGGCGCTGCCCCCCGCCCGGATAGACTTTCAGGCAGTGCTCCTGCCGCGCCAGCCAAACTCGGCCATGCTACGGAAAAGAGCTGGGAAGGGGGAACGAAC
>VXBB01022695.1:723903-736766 GCA_013399915.1 Illadopsis cleaveri
GGGAGCGCTGCTGAGGCAGCGGCGAGGGGTGGGATGCGCTGCGGCAGCCGCTTCTTTTTTTCCGCCCCGCGCTCTGCTCCCTTTACCTCCCGTCTGGTGGTCGGGCCCGCTGCCCGGGAGCGGCGGCAGCGGCTCAGCCCACCTTTAAAAAGCCCCTTGTGCCAGCCTCTCTTTTCCCCACTTCCCGCGCCTCCCCGGCGGCTCCGCTGTGGGATGTGAAAGGGCGGCCCCGGAGGGTATCGCGGGTCGCAGCTGCCGCTGGCACGGCCGAGAGCGTACTCGCGCTCCCAGCGACGCGGGACCGGCAGCCTCCTCCGGGCTCTCGGCGGCACCTGGCCGTGCCGCGGCAGCTCCCCCCTCTTCACTTGTTCTCGCTCTAGGGTTTTAGCCGACGCCGGCACTGCTCGGGCTGCTCGTTCCGGATCGTCTGTCTCCTGCCTTCCGTCTTGGCCTCTTCCCTCCCTGCCTCGTTGCCTCCTTTCTTTTCCGCTTAATGCCGGCCATGGCTGGCAGCGGCTCCCGCCGGCCGGAGAGGGCGAGCGGGCTCTGTCCGCGCGCTCCTGCCCCTCCGCTTGCGGGCGGGAGCTCCCTGGGAGCCGCAGCGCAGTCGCCGATTGTGTGTCTCTTGGCAGAAAACAAACGCAGCTCCGGTCTTTGTTAGAGCTGCTTTTACAACACACGTAGTCAGGGCTCTGTCCTGCGTTCCTATGGCAAAGCCTTCTGAAGACAAAGGCGCCTTACAGTGCGAGTTTCCAGTTTTGTTATTTAAAAGGACTTTTTGTTAGTGAAGGTGACTGTGAGAACAGAAAAGACTTGAGAATGCGGAATTATTTTCGCTAATGATGAACCAAGACCTTGCTGTGCACACGACTAGGAAAGATAGACACTCTGAAAATACTTGACAAAAGCAGGTATTTTTAGTTTTGAGGCTTTACAAAGCTACATAAGAGATGCGTTGGCATTAAATGATTTAACAATTCAGCTGTTGACAGCAGAGTGGCAAAAGCAGCAAGCTCTGATCTACCGTCCTTTCAAGCACATTCAAAGGAAGCGCAAGGAACGGAGAGGTTTTTCTTTCCCTTTGAACTACAGCAAATATTCCTTTAAATCTCAGAAACGGCATCTGAGCTGAGCGTGCTCAAAGTGCTATGATTTAATCGCTGACATATTTGACCGTATTGCTTGCTGTGCGTTTCCAGCTTGAAGAAGGAGAGGAGTAGCAGGGAGGCTGGTGAATAATTCAAGGAGACACAGATCCTGCGTAAGCCAAAGTTCTGCGTGAGCCGGGAACACGATTATAGAGCAGTTTCAGTTTGTGCTGCAGATGGCTCCTTAATCTGATTGCGTAACCGCGTATTAGAGAGTAAGTGTAGGTCCCACTGTCGCAATTGAATGAAGGATACAGAACTGAAGCTAAACTGAGCATAAAGTCACAGCAGTTATCCACGAGGCACGTTTTAGTGATTAGTGAGGGGAATAGGAGAGTTGGAAAAAATACTGAACTCTGCTTTGTTACTGGCCAAGCTGAAGACTGTATAATGCCTAGGTTTAATTCCACACTCTGCTGCTGAGCAATCTCAGGAAGCAAAGGTTTAACTCTTTGAGTTTCTTGTAACTTTTTGAGTTTCTTGTAACTTCAAACTTTCGAAAACTGTAATAATGTTAAGATAAAAAAGAACAAAAAACCCAATAACAATCGTAGCAGACCTTAAAATTTGAGAATATAGGAAGCATGTTTCAGGAAAAGTGGGACAAGGGTGAGTTCCAGGAATTCTTCTGTAGAAATCTGGGTCATGAATAGCAATTTCTAGACTCTCAGACTATGTCTTTTGAGGTCCTTTTGGTTTTGTTTTTTTTTTTTGGGTTTTTTTTTTTTTTTTCAGATAGATTTGACCTTACTGTGAGCATAAAATATGTCAATCTGGCTTGGCCTGCTGTTGTTTGGTTTGATGGAAAGATCATTTGTGCATTTTAAATATTTTTGATCCTCTTTGTGCAGTTTGGGAGCAGTTAAAAGCCTGATTATGTTACGCAGCCGTGCTTGCCAAGATGCTAATTTATAAGCATAATTTCAAGTAAAGTAGTATCATAGTTTCATGCTTAGGTCATGATAAGAGAGTTGTGGGACTTAGGAAGATGGATCTGCTTCTGCTGTAAGCTGCTCATTTCCATACTTGTGCCCTGTGCTTCTTTGTGCCCATAAAAACATTTCTGTGGCTGCACAGCAAACTCTATTGGGTTACAACTAGACTAGCAGCAAGAAAAATTGTTTAGATTTAATCCTGCTCTCCTTTACCGCTTAGTTGCAGGATGCCCCAGCACACAGGATGATGCAGAAGAAGGGCAGGACCGTTTGACTGGGGATGGCCTCCTCATTTGGTATGAACACCTACTTACAGTAACAAAGAAATCATGTCCCTTTTAATCTTGCATCACATGTGGGATGAAAAATACAAAGAGCTGCGACTACATGGGCTTATCAGACAGTATGAAGCTTACTACAAAATGGATTTGCAAACTTTCATGAAGCTTGGGTTACATGAAATAAAAAATCATTGTGGAATATGTTGTCTAAAATTATGATTTTTTTAACAAACTCTGGTACTGGCTACCATAAGTATTTGGATATAAATAAAGCATGTATGGGGAGATATTTTAAATAAACATAAAAAGATGCAGCATTGCAACCATATCCTGATTAAACTTCAAAAATTAAATCAGTTCAAAGGAAAGAGCAGCTCCAAACCAACTACCCCGTACATGACATGTCGCTAGTACTCATGGCAGAGCTGAGCAGTACAGAAGGCAGCAGTAATCTATATCCCTTGGGGGTGCCAAGAACACAGCATGTATGACTTGTAAGTGACATGCAGAAAGAGCAGGAACTACAGCATCTCAAAAAGTCTGTCTGAATTCACAGCTCCCAAGCTCTGAAGTCAGCGAGACTCTGGCCCCTCCTAGCACTGAGGCAGGCCAGGCACAGGTGGGAGCCTAGCAGCTTGTGCTTCTCTGAGATGCCATATGTCCCAGCTCCTGTTAGCTTTTGATTGATGTGTTTTGTAATTGGAGAGAGAAGAATGATAATCAGATACATCACCTTGGATATATTGCAAGCACATTGCAAACACATTACTAGTAATCAATCCTGGAAGATAAATGTGGCTTGCAACTTTGTATGCATTTCCATGGCATAAAGTTCAGCTGGGGAGGATGAGTCCCTTCCCCACCAGGTCACTTGAAGTCCAAGGGTACATTAGTGCACTTGTGTTCAGCACCTGAAATTATCCTGTTAGCAAAAGGAATAATAGGGAAAACTACTGGTATACATTTATCTTAGCAAAACATTTTATTTGTTATGTGTTGTAACTACTTCAGTGAAAAAAGATTCCTTTAAAACACTTGAAAAATTCTGCAAATTCCACCACACACCCTGGTGGTTTTAATAAAAAAGCAACCTACTCGATAACCATTCATAGGCTGTGATAAAGAACAGTGACCAAATCTCTTCTTCATTACCAGAAACAAGTGCTATTCTTTTTATTTTTCCTTTTCTTTTTTTTTCTGATTTTTTTTAATATCTCATTTTCCTTTCCCTCTCCAGCACCACCTAACCTGCTGCTGCCTGTTGCTCTGCTTCCAATTTATTGTCCAAATTTGTTAAAGCATAGACCCAAAGCATAGGAATATTGGAACTTGCCTACAGACTGTATTTTTTTTTACTTCTTTTCATGCTTTAGGCTAGGATAGTTAAAATATAATTTCAGATAATTAATTGTATAACAACACCTTATCTGTATTAGTACACATGAGCTTATTGTATATGGTACAAGAAGTGCAGTAATAGAAAAAAAATTATAACTTTAACCAGAATTATTTCTAGGTCTGAATCCAGCTGAAACCAGTCTTTCTTTTTTAACCATTTGGCCTTGTACAATGGAAACACAAGATGTATGAAAGAGCATATATAACACAGGCTTTTATTAAAAGATTTAAACCAGTAAAGAAGGTCCAAAACTACACATTTTATTTTAAGAATAAGATAGGATTAAAACTGATAAACCCATGTACTTACTGTAAAAGCTTTAAAGTTTTGTAATACAGTCCCCATAATGGTTTGTGCAAATTCTCTTTCACAATAAGCTATTAAGGTACAGGATACTATCAAAGGTTCTTCTTGTAGAAGGCATCCTTCTTAGGTGCAAAAGTTATGTTCCTTGTTAAATGTACTTGACAAATTGTGCACTGGTGGACTTAAACAACGATGGATGAGTTAGGAGAGAGAGCTCAAAGACAATCACCACACAGAAGCAGAGAAACCAACCTCCAGCTTTGCCTTAGGTACCCCTCAGTTTCAACACGCTTCCTCCTCCTCCTCAGAAGCCTCCGCTCAACCCAAGTGCACCTCCATCCGCTTGTTTCACAGTCACTGATCTCTTTTTCATCCAGGTTGCTTTGATTAACATTTTGTTTCACATTATATGAGATCACACAGTTAGAAAGAGACTCCACTAAATCATCACTCATCCTGTTCAGAAAGGTAAAGCAGCTATCTGGAACATATTGTGGAAAAGTATCACCCCCAGAGGTTTTGTGTAATGCAATAAAAATTTAACTACTAATAGCAGACCAATGTAGTATATTGCTTAAGAATTATTTTTCAATCCTTTGAAATGGAATAAAAATCTTGCTCAGATTTTGTTTCCCTGTAAGATAAACTGTCATATCTTTTCAGTAAATTTTGCTGGTCTCTAATGCACTCTTGGTACCACAAAAGTACTCTATATGCTCTGTGCTACAGTCTTGCATTTTGCGAGCCACTGTTTTCTTGTTATAGAAATTCAGATTTGACAATGGCTTTAACCTCTTGCTTTGTATAACACATACTACACCATCTTCATGGTTTTGTCAGAGGATCCTGGAAACTACAGGATCCTGTTATACCCCCATATCCTCTTCTGATTCGTTTTACAGAAAGGAAAAAAGGGAAGTTCTGTAGCCCTAAAGCCCCTTTGAGTGCCCTTGTCTTTGCAGTACAGTTATAAACATCTCTAGGTCTGACTTAGCTCTTGCTGAAGTTAACAGCAGGTTTTAAGTGCCTCTTGGGAACAGGTGAACGAACACTTCTTCCATCAAGCCATCAATTAGATATTTGGATTCCCTTAGTAAAAAAAAAAATAGTGTGGTAGTAATGCAGACACTTTTATAAATATAGAATTAATAAAATTACACATGTGTTTTTGGTTTAAATGCTTTCCTGACCTCCTGCAGGGCTCCTTCTGGGTAAAAGATAAAGATGGGCTTATACTCCAACAACCTCAAACATAACAAGAGTTCTGAACTGCACTTGGTTTTTGCTGATATTACTTGACAATAAACCCTTAACTGAGAAATATTATGGGAAGAGGATCAGCTAAAATGTTTTGCAAAGTTTGTCACCAAAAATGGCCACCAGGTAAAATGTACTATGTTCCTATGTTTGAATAGTACCTACTGCTATTATTCACATTCAATACACAGCAGCTGACAAAAAGCATGTCTTCTTTCAGATGTTGCTGTTCATCTTTAATGCTCTCAAGCCTCAGCTTCTTACTTGGAAGATTAATATTAGAGTCTCAGCTTTTATACTGGTAAAACTTCTAGCCTTTACAGTTGTGAAAGTATGTCTGACTGCTGAAGGACACCATAGAACACTAAAAAGAGACCCTCACCCTCCAGTTTCAACATTAAAGGTTTTAAACAAATATGGGCTTAGGAGTCGGTTTTTTTGGGGTTTTTTTTGTGTTTTTTTTTTGTTTTTTGCTTTTTTCTTTATCCAAGTATTTGGTTTAAATATTTATTAACTTTATAAACACCACAAATGAGACCTGACTTTGCTATTACAACTATTCACAAGCACTAAAAAAAAAAACCAACTCCTTCCCTCTCTCCAAAAGTGATTGCTGGAGCTGGATTTTACACAATCTTGTAAATTATGTCAGAATTAGGAAAATAATAGTACAGATATTTTACCTCATAACTTCCACCTCTTTGTTGTGCAATTATCTGTGTTTCTATTACATCATGAGAATCTGTTCAAAAATGGATCATATCTTTACAAAGTAAACATTAACTACTAGAAAATAAGTTCCGTGCTTTTAGTATCTGTACATATTACAATAATTTAGCATCATATACATGGTAATTAGTAGTATAAAGTGTAGCAACATAAAAACTGCACAACATGACCAAGCCTTAGAACTGGAGTGTATTCATCAGGGTGGTTTCTCTCTTAAAGGCTTACATTGAAGTTGAGAGTTTAGACACAGAGGCTTTTATTTTTCAACTTTTAAAAACTGGAAGAGACATGTTTTGGACTGCTATTTAGTTTCTCAGTAGCTTTGAACAAGCAAACCTATCTTTGACAGGGAACAACTTGAAATTTCTGTGTTTATTTTTTCAAATGCAGAACCGTGCCACTCCCTTATTCCTTCTTCATTTGCAGCAGGTGCTTATCCCTGCCAGGACTTAGGGAGAGCTTATACTTAACTTCACACACCGTTGCATTAAATGATGAGGATTAACCACTGCCCCACAGGTTTGTTATCAAACTTCAAGTTCGGGGGTTTTTTGTCCACAAGAATTGGGGCTCTGGAGTAGAAGCATTAGCTTTTGACTGGTATTACACACAGACACATTTTCTAGTAGCATAATAGCTGTGAAACAACCTCGCCAGTTACTGTAAAGCACTTTAGCAGTACAGAGCAGGGTATGCAATGGGGTGCTGTAAGGAAATGATACATTTATATCATCAGTTGGTGGAAAATCCCATGGGAACCTGGACTAAAAATGAGACTGATGATTCAATCAACAATTTCAAAACTTCATGTGCATTTTCTTTCTAGTCTCAGATCACCTATGTATCCTGTGGTCATTTCTATGACATATCACAGCACTAGGTGCCACAAGTAACAGAATAAATTATTCTCCCAGCAACGTTTACATTGACAATGGCACAGGATGCATGCCACACGACCAACACTTGAGACCCATTTAAGTTTAATGAGACCCATTGAAATTAATTTAAGCTTTTCCACTACCTCGATGCAAGATAAAGACCAGTGTGTTGATGAATATCACAGTGCTGAAGAGGTACCTGGTTGTTACCAGCTAAACCTGCTTATCTCTGCTGGCTTCTTCCTCTTGCAGCCCAGGACACAGAGCCTTGTCAACTCCCACTATTCTTTCTCTTTCCCAGGAGACTTTAGAGTTGCAGTGACATAGGAAACAGATTCTACTGTCAGACTCAGCCTCATTTTACATTTCTAGCCCACATGAACACAGAAGGAAACAGTCCCTCAGACTGGACAAAGATACAAGCAAAGCATTCTGGTTTGTTCTGTAGAAATGTATCAATATTTGTAAGTCACCATGGATTGACAGGTGCTTCATTCTGGCAGGCAGCAAGCACCAGCAGCTAGTGTCAAACACAACTATTCAGAAGCTGGACTCTGACTACAGCCTCTTTGGATCTCCTCACTGGATGTTTCACCTCCAGTGCCAGATGCAGTCCAACCCTTTGTCTTACAGCTTAGAAGAAGGGAAAAAAAAAAAGTTCTCAAACTATGCTCTCCCATTCACAAAACAATTTCATTAGCAATTAAATTTCATTTCTTACTAGTAAGTTGTGTATATGTTTCAGGCAAAGTACCAATGTTTACCAACACTGGAAGAGTTTGGGGGTGCGGAGAGAAGAATAGAAACTTTTCTTACCTATTTAAACCATGTTCTTACTGTAAATAAGGACTACCCACATTTCAGAGCCCCTCTCAGCTGCCTGTGAAACTATCCAATATATAAAGACAAATTGCTGCTTTCTTCACATACATGTAAAAAGGTATTAGTAGTATATTAGTAGTATAGCAAAACAAAGAAAATTTTCAAATATCATGAGGGGAAAATGTTGCATGAGTATTACTTTGAATGTAAACAAGAAAGTGAGTGAAAGCCAGGTGAATAGAAAAGCAAAAAGATTAAAAAAAGTTAAAAGTTTGTAAACCCAATGCAAAAAAAGTTATTGTCAAATTAAGACTGAAAAGGTTCAGGTAACAATTACTGTGATCAGGAATTGCTATTGTTCCTATTATCCGTGTTAGTACCGGAAGAGATTTGTTGTATTTATTTCTTAACATGTGACCACTGCAGTTCCAGCCTTTGCTCTGCAGCTGTCCCGGATAGTGTCTCATGCAGGCTGCCTTTGTTTTAGGTATTGGGTACACAACACAAAGTCAAAATAAGCTCCTGAGCTTTCAGACTAACCCAGCCTGGTGTAACTAACACAGCTGCATTTGCCTATGAGCTGCTTAACTGGTTATGCAGGCTTTACAATGGCCCACATAATAAAACACTAATGTTTAAACGATAAATATATTTCATTTTTACAACATACATATTATTTACATGTTATACAACACCAGAAAAACTGGGGAACTTTAAATACATTATCTTAAATGCAATTCTTTAAGATATTGACAGAAATACCAGATTTATAAACTTTAGGGCAGCCCAGTTATTTGAGTTTTTATCAAAGTACAAAGAAAGTAACTGCTTATAACTGGAACATTACAACAAAATAAGTTTTGTGTTGAATTTAGGTAAGCAGTAGCTTAAATAGTTTTGATTTTTTCATCCTAAAGTTCCCATCATATATCTAGATGCTCACAAAAAATAGGCCTACAACATTGTTGCTGTCTGTAGACTTTGTAGTTCACATTAAAAGGGTTTTCAAAGCACTGACCTACTTAAATGCCTTTTGCGTCTTGAATTTTAATCTTTTTTTCTGTAACAAAAAACCCCCGCTGATTAAAGCTAAATTTGCTTTTCTTTCAACATCTTCCATTCCTATTAGTGAAGTTTGGTTTGATTAAAACTGAGAGCAGTTTTACCTCACTTTCATTATTCATCCACTGACTTTTCAAGTCCAAAAGAAGAAATTGCCTATCAATCAAGAGTGATAACTTTCCAAAGCAGAATTTTACTGCCATTAGGCTACATTAAGGCATATTCCATACAGGAATTTGGCTAGTAGGAGATTTTCTGGGAAGTGACGGTAGAGCTTCCTTATCCAATTGACTGAATTAAAACTGACAGCCTCACTACATAAGTACACTTACATCAGAATGAAAGTTTGGCCAGAGTTAAGGTCATGCAACTGTAGTTTGCAATCTCGGCAGCTGAACGGTATCTGTTGTAATGGATCCGCTGATGATGTAATTCAAACAGAAGGCCTTTGTTCCTTTCTTCCCTTGCTTTGTCCACACTGACACCACTATCCAGAAAAGCTCTAGAAGCAGCCCACAGAAGCCAAGAGATACAGTATGACAGAAAGCAGCATCACTCCCATCACACATTTTTGTTGTCCATGACAGACTTTTGTTTAAATCCCTTTCTCGACTCTGGTCTTACCCATCTGGTCTTTTCTCTACCTTCTATCCAGCGTTTCTAGCCTCATCGCTTATCTCTCCTCACTTGCAGTTTACTGAAGATTGGGCTGAGTTAACAACAGCATCCCAAATTGTGGAGCAGATTAGAAACTCAGAAGGGCTCAAAGCTATAAAACCTAACAGTGATTTCATGAGCAGAATTATTCACACTGGAGCCAACTCCAAGTCCTGGAGTTTATGCTTCTTCCCCACAACTGTCATGCACATGTGGTTAATAAATTAACCACGCGTACCGACCAAAGTCAATACTGCACAGATCACTGCTTTAGAAGAGTAACAGTGACTGAATCTCTGCAGACAGAAATTGTGTTTTCCTCTGAAAAGGAACAGTGTGGCACAATGAAAAACAGTGACAGCTTATTGTGGAAGCAGAGAAGTGCTTTTCGAGGCACGAGGGTGCTGGGAGGAAGGCACGGCTTTGGGAATGACAAATTCCTAACATCAGCATTCTTGTGTGGGGCTTTCAGCATTGGCACTGCTGTGGGAAGCTTCCAGTATTATGTTCAAGCATGGAAAATTCTCAATACTGCCTTCCTTGTTGGAGGACAGACAGATGTTAAGGAGTACAACTCATTGGTTTCTTATGTGCGCTGTGTTGTACGAGACAGCATGATGTAGCACTCTATGGATCTAGTAAAGGGTACAAAAGCTTTCTTTTCCAAGTAAGAACATTTAAAGATCCTAATTTCTTTCTTAAAACATTTGATTAAATCATTTGAAAAGCAGATCTCATTTTTTCCCATAGCAATAATTACATTTTCTCACCCCACCTGCTTTTCCACAATAGTTTTCTTCATATTCTTAGAGCAGATACAAAACCAGATGCAACAGCGGAAGCCTTACTGCAATTACATCACACAATTTCCAAAGACTCTTCCAAAGTAATTTTTTTCCATGACCATGCTATATAAAAGAGTGAAAATGTTAATAAAACTTACCTAAAACCTTCCCCCCCACCCACCTCCAATAACTGACAGAGTGTGTCCAGGTGAGTCTGGCAAGCAAGGAATGCTTTTATACCACAGATACCAATGGCTGTACTACAATTCACTCAGTACACACCAGTATTAGGAAATTCTACCCTCTTTTACAGAATTGCTTTATTAGTTAGAAAACACTTCACAAAAAACTGTCATACAGAGGTGGTTTAACACAAAGTAAATAAGTGACCCATCTGGCAGCTTAACTCATCAAACAAAATAGCGCTTTCCATGTAAAATATGAAGTGAAGGCATTTTTAAAGCCACATGACAAAACAACTCTCTGCGAAGTGGATAGATAGACCTACACAGAACTAAGAACATTAATTTGCTACAGAGAAGCAGTGGAATACAGTAATAACAAACCCAAACTGGAACATGGAACATTCCCTATGAAAATGTTTATTTTAGAAGGTAAGGAAGGCTAAGCTTTATTTGTATGCTAAACACCATCAAAAGTAGTAGCCACAGAAGTGAACTGATAGAAGATTTTGGATAACTGTCTTGTGAAGGCTTTGATATCTGCAGAGGGAATGCATATCTGTGAGCTGCTCTATCAATTTACCTCCCAATTACCCTCTTCTGTAGTGGATTTTGGTTTTTAGGGCTGCAGTTTGGGCAAACACACAAAGTTTAAAATGAAACAGGGGTAAAGAAGGCATTTACATTAGTGAACAATTCCACGTGAACCTGTACTTACCAGAAAGGAAAGGAGAAAGGCTTGAACAACTGTACCTGATGAGTTCTTCTTATACTGAGCAACTCTGAACGGGGGCAACTGGAGATCAAGACATTGACCATTCTCACACCTGCAGCTACTCAGTACTCTCACATAGCTTAGGAATTTGGGTTTTTTTACCATTGAGGAAGGTTAACATGATTAAAGCTCAACTTTAATGCATCAGTATCTTCAATAAACGAAAAGCAGAAACCTGCTTTTCAGCAGGGCTGAAACTACACCTGAAAAAACAAGTGTTTTAGACTACTAAGAACATTTACCCAAAGTAGAGAATTGGATGAAAATAATCAGACAGAAGAAAACCAACGCCAGCAAAACCAGTATCATGTCATGGGGTCACACGGCAGTATAAATGACTGTATGGAAACGTCAGTCTTCTCCCCAGACCCAAAGGGCCAGATTTGCTGCTGGCGGTACACTTGAAAGCATTAATGCAAACCACAGGCGTGGTTTGCATTAAAACCTCAGCTGGACCCAGATTGTGTCCCAGGCACTGCTGCAGCTTGCACTTTAGAGAGAGTACCAAGCTCGGAGAGCCGACACCTTCCCTTCTCAGCGCCGGTGCCTCTGCCCCGGCCTGAGTGGGTGAAACCACCTCTCACAAGCAGCCCCGGGCTCTTCCAAACCCCTCTAGCCTGGAAGAGGGGAGCAGGAGCTCTCTCTGCCTAGGGACCGCTATAAATCAGACACTGTCCTTCCGCAGGGGACCCCGGACTGGAGCCGGGGGCGGGCACCACCGCAGCCCCTACCCCGCGCCGGGGCGGGCCGGGCCGGCTCGGCTCGGGGGCCCCCAGGAACGGGGCTTGCTTGGGCGCCGAAACCCAACTTTCAGCCCAGTTTTACAGCCAGCAGCTGCTACCCCCCAGATCCCCATCCCAGGGAGGGAAGGACGGAGGCGGAGCGCGGCGCTGCTGCCTCGGCCGCCCCCAAGCCGGGGCAGGCAGGGCTGAGGGACCCGCCGCACTCCCAGCGCGCGCTGCCCAGCCCACCGCCGGCCCCGCTCCCTTTGTATTTTTAAACCACGCTGCAGCCCCCGCGCTCCGCCCAATCAGATCGGCCGCAGCCCCTGCCGGCCAATGGCGGAGACCCCGCGGTTTTTTAAACCGTCCCTCTCCCCCAATCACCACCCAGCACGCTCCGCCCAGACCCGCCCCCTCACTCTCCTCACCCCAACCGGTTCCAACGGGTATGAGCGCCAACGACCCCCTCGCGCTCGACCTAGCCCGGGAGTAGCTCGGCCGTGACGTCAGAGCGGTAGGCAGCCAATCACGTAAGGTCTCTGCGCCAGGAGGCGGAGCCTTGGGCAGTTTGAACGGGAGCGGCAGCCAATGGGCTGAGGCGGGGGGCGGGTTCTCGGGCGCCGCGGGTCGGGTTGCTGTGGCGGGCAGTGCCGCGGAAAACAAGAGGCGGTAAGTGCGCGGCCGGGCACCATTCGGCAGCAGCACCTGAGGGAGCAGAGCCCCGCGCCGCCCGCTCCGCTCAGCCAGGCAAGGCCCGCATGCCTGCGGAGCGTGAGCGCGCCGGGAGGGACGGAGGGAGAGCGGGAAAGAGCGGATGCCAGCGGCGGTCCTGGGCGCAGAGGCAGCGAGGGGCTCCCGCGGCGGGCAGCACGCCCGAGGCTGAGGGGAGGATTCCTGGCGGGCGGGTGGAGCTGGGAGGGCGGCC